>OX336381.1:3002500-3180926 GCA_946902895.1 Fragum fragum
ACGGGACAATCTTTGTCTTTTTGAACGTCTAAGCTCTGGCATTTCACTTGGTTTAGCCTCCTGTAAGCCACAGAATCCATAATTTCAACAAATCATAATATTTGCGAACAACGTAGCTAATAGGGACTTGTCACACTTGGATGTTTCTACTTTATACCATCAATGGGCTATATTTGGTATCTAGTATAAAGGAATTCAAATGCAACATGTCCCTGTGATGCTGACCCCCCCCCCCCCCCCATAAATGAAAAATATAAATAATTAGACACATGCAGATGTGAATGTCCAGAAATAAAAATCTTTACACGTGCAATCTTCAATACTGTATATCATTTGCCAAAACATGGTAACTACAGATTGAATACCACCATAGTACTATAACACAGCACTCTGTGATATGTCTCACATAAATCGGAGGATATCACAATTAAAATCGCAGATATGTGATTGATTGAATTTTGTTTGTTTGTTTGAATGGGGTTGTACGCCGCTTTCAACAATCTTTCAGTTAAATTGCAGCAGCTGGAGCACCTAACAATGGAATCTTAGTAATTCTCACACCAGTACTCCCATTACATCCCTTCCTACCCTCCACCTGCTATCTCACATATAGCTGCGATATCGTAGCCCTATTTCTGATAATCTGCTGGCGAGACCTCGCCAGCAGATTATCAGAAAGAGGGCTACGATATCGCAGCTATCTCACATAGGTCTACGATTATCAACCCATTGGTGAGAGACAAATAGTCGGAAAGGGTGAGTGCCGCCGTCCGGGATCGAACCCGGGACCTCTAGATTGACATTCCAACGCTTGATTGAATTTAACACCACTTTTAACAGTATTTCAGTTATATCGCGGCGGCTGGAGCACCTAACAATGGATTCCTGGTATTTTTCACACCAGTAATACCACTACATCCTTTCCTAGCCTCGAGCTGCTATCCCACTTAGCTTTACGATTATCCACCTAATGGTGAGAGACAAGCATATATGTGAAAATCAAGTTTAACGTACAGACTCTGACAAAATAAAAAAAAATTCAATAACACTCCATGATATTAAGATCGTCGATGGGTTCCCGTATTTGAATTTGTTAGAAAACGAAGCTAGGAAAAGGAATATTTGTTTTCCTTTACCGCAAATGCATTATTCCAGATCAAGTTTTTACTAAAGGTACCAGTGAGTTAAAAAGTTATTATATTATTACACAAACAATAGAGGCCGCCGTCGACAAATATTAACAAACAACCAAATATTATGAGTAAAACTGACCTCTCCATTGCTCGATGATGTTGATTCAGCCATGTTTGTTTTGAATTTTCAGCACAAGTCACGTGGCTGTGGTCACGCTGAAGTGCGTCCCTTATCACGTTTCGCTAAAGTGCCCAGATTCCCGCGCGAAAATATCGGGTCTAAAAATAGACGGGAATAACCCCCTTGTCTTGTTCGTCTCCAGACAAAAGCGACTAAAATAACCGGGATTATGGTACGTTTCAGCAAAATTTCATAGCCAGTCTTTGTTTGTATTGCAATCCGAAGGTAATTGCATTAAATGAACTTATTTAGAAAAATTGCAACATATCTATGCAAGAGCCGCTTTAACCTCAGTTAATATCTTTCAAAGCATCTGGCTCTTACTCTTTAAGTATTTATTTTTAATGTGTATTTTATGGGCGGCCTTTGAAGAAATGTTTCATGCGTTATGTAAAATAGGCAGTTTATTATTATTATTTATTTTTTTAATTACGCGATTATTTCTTTGCGTGTGTGTGTGTGACTTCATAGCAAATCGTAAACAACTTTGCTATAAGGAAACTAAATCAAATGGCGAAAAACACTATCCATAACCTACACGACAGACACATCTAAAGTGGCCCAAAATTGACAATATTGTTGACGATTATATGGAATCAGTATATTATTTATTTTTCAATATCATTTACACACCTACAATTGACCAATCGCGGTTGCCAATCAAGGAATCAATCGACCAATCAAATCCTTTATAAAGTCCGGTATTGAGCTCTCAACTTCGACATTGGGCGCCACTTTTTAAACATTTTTGTTGGTTTTGCGACTTTAAATTCGTAACTACAGCTTATAGTTACGACGTTATTGTTGCCAACCAACAATTTTACTTTTTTAGTTACATCCTACTGGCCATAAATAGGGAATATTACAACAGTGTCTTTTTCTATTTGTTGTTATCGTGTTCGAGAATCGTGTGTAGGTATTTTTTATTGGATGAGACCGAAGGTCGAATCCAATAAAAAATACCTACACACGATCCGAGAACACGATAATAGAAAATAGAAAAACACACTGTTGTAATATTCCTTTTATTATATACCTTTTCGGATATGACATTCAGAAAATTCTCTTAAATGATTAAGAAATAACCAACTTTCCAAAAAAAGCCCGAACGTCAATACACAAAAATGGAGTCCGTGTTTAACGGTACTCGACGAATACGGTTTTTTGGTACACGCCGAATATTGATTTTTTTTCTGTCGAGTTGTATTTGACAGCCAGATTTTAATCCATATCTTTTATAGGTATATAATAAATGTAAAAACCCTGCCATAAAATCGAAGTGAACTTTCATGTAGGACTTAATGGGCGGGGCCTAAGGAGTCAGTAGACGGGGCCATGAGTTGATTAATGAACGATTTTCTTGACAATCGTATCGGCACTGTGTGTTATATTTAATATAGACTGTAGACGAATGCCAATCAACTATGGGTTGCTTTTTCTTATTATACTTTGGAAAAGCTCCCTTGCTTTGCTTTGTTAAGGAACATATTCATAAACATCTAAACAGAGTCCAAGCCATCTAGATTACATGTTCAGCAACAAATAATATTATCCTACAAAAAACAACTTCATCATTTGTTCTAGACTTGTAATCCCTACAAACAACAACTTCATCTTTTGCTCTAGACTTGTAAGTATCTTCATGTTGCCCTCTGCCTGGAATGTATATTAGAAAATCAAAATATCTGACTTTTGGATATCAATTTCACCTAATTTTGTACGTTTTCTCACAGCAACCTGAGCTTTCCAAAACGTTAATTTTATATCATCATCTCTATCAATGACTTATGTCAGATGAACAGAATATTTCCATATTCAAAGTCATCTTATTTAGTATTCTCACTTCCGCATATGAATTTTCTAACTTATATGTGAGACTTCTAGGAATAACTGCATGTCAGTCAAACTGCCGCAGTACTGTTGGTAACTTACCTTCTCTGTCCACTTGACAATTTTTTTTCTGGGAAACCTGATGTTTGTTTCGGAAATATGTCTATTTTCTTTTAGTTAAATAACAAATTGAGTATATGGTATGCACTATTCTATAGGCATTTCTGATATTAACGCCATAACTTATCTCCGAGGAAGGAAAAAGGTTAAAACATTCTAACGTTTATTTTGTCACTAAGACAAATAAGAGTCTACTTGATATCAATATGCAAAAGGAGGGTAAGAGTGAAATTCACTGGAAAGGGTATATTGTGTATTTCTTATCAATTTCAACTTGTGTTTGTTTACATTTTGTGATCGAGACGACTGCTTCCGATTCTTCACTGGAAATATTTGCTAATCTTCGGCATTGACTGTTTTATGCTGGTCATTAAACTTCACGGACGATTTCGTTTATCTCCAGAACCGAGCGGGTTGATTGAATGACTAGCGAGAGTTAAACGTCATCTCTGACATTATAGGTTTGAAGGGACGTATTGGTGTTTCTGAAACCAAGATAAGAAAAATTTGCCAATTGAAAAATACGCACAAACGAACAGTTAATATTCAAATCTGAGTCGGAATTTATATTCGCGGTAATCTGATATGACTTTGAAAGGAAAGACTCGGCGGAATTTCAGGTTATTTCTAGATATCACGGAATTCGGTTGTCGACACCGCATGGCCTCGTTAGCATATAACTCAGTCATCGGAAGGTAACACATTTACAAGCGAAACAACCAACGTCCTAAATTATGTCAAATCAAATGGTTAGCAAAAAACTAGGGTAAGTGTGTGTTTTCGTATTACGCCTACGACAGTTTTGTTACATTCCGTTAACTTTGGGTCATATGCAGATGAAGCCACGCGGTGTCGACAACCAATTTCCGTGATATCTAAAATTAACCTTAAATTCCATTGAACCTTTCCTACATAACCAAAAAAATGTCACTTTATGCCTATGAGATTAACGCGAAGATAATATCTGATTCAAATTTAAGTATAAAGCGTCCGTTTTAGCTTATTTTTGGCGATTGACAATTTTCTCTTATCTAGGTTCAGAAACGTTGATAACTCCCTTTAAGATCTAGGCCATGAAAAAAACATTAAGTAAAGCACCTTAATTGACATGGGTCAAAACTTCTATCGTGCATTTTTGGCTTACCGCGTACAATCATTATGATCTTGTAATGGCAATCCTAATATTTATGTATCACTTTGGGCCTCGAGTATAGTTTTCTTGTTAATTTTGTTGTATGATTTGAGGAAAGATGTGGCTTTTAATGAAGGTATCGATATCTTTTTATGTCACAGACTATAGTTATTCTTATTACCTCGCATATACTTTTTAAATACAATATTCTGAAAAGTGGTTTTGCGAAAATCAGAGGTTGTTTGCTAGTATAAACCCGTATAATTCCCTAATAGCCTACGTAGGCTGTTAATGTATTTTTAGATTAAGCCGAGACAGTTGCAAAGAATATTGGGTAATTCACACCATAACCATTAGAATCCCGCATTCAGTTTGAATTTGATCAAGCCAACGTTATCATTACGTCACCGTGTCTTAAACATCAGTCAAAAACTGCCGAGAGCGTTAATACAAATTTAGACATACGCTAACCGTTTGGTGTGACATGAACTAGGACGTTGGTTGTTTCGTTTGTCAATTTGTTACCATCCGTCATGCGGTGTCGACAACCGAATTTCGTGATATATAGAAATAACATGGAATTCCGTTGATCCTTTCCTAAAGTCAACAACATTAGCAAATATATGGTTCGAAACATACAGTAAATGGAAATTTGCTGGGTGACAATCTAAACGTCACCACTAAAACAACATAATTGTCGGATTTCAAATATAATAAGGGTTTTTTGTCGAGCCCGCTTGCGGTGTGCGAGACACAGTTGACATTATGACAAGTCGCTGTATATACGTTAGTCCGTCCGTCCGAATTTGTCCGGACAATTACTCCTACATTTATGGATGGATTTCAAAATAACTTGGCACAATTATTCTCAATAATAAGTAGATGTGCCATTTGAAAGAATGTTTTAGATAGCTTCAAGTTCAAGGTCACAGCTTAGGGTCAAACACTAAAATTGTGCTTGTCCGGAGCATTTCTCCTACAATTATGGACGGATTTCAAAATAACTTGGCACAATTATTCTCAATTATGAGTAGATGAGCCATTTCAAAGAATTCTTTGGATAGGTTCAAGGTCACAGCTCAAGGGCAAACACTAAAATTGTGCTTGTCCGGAGCATTTCTCCTACAATTATGAATGGATTTCAAAATAAATTGGCACAATTGTTCTCCTTCATAAATAGATGTGCTATTTGAAAGAAATTTTTGGATAGCTTCATGTTCAAGGTCACAGCTCAAGGTCAAACACCAAAATTGTGTTTATCTTGAGCATGATACCAAAAAGACTTTGAGGGCTCGACAGCAATTGTACAACCATTTAGTATTGGCCAGCCGTTCGTTTGCTAGTTTGTTCTTTTGTTGACTGAGCGATCCATAAATTATCCTAAATCGCGACATTAGCAATCTCGGTTTTCAAAAACTGATCGAAAAATTCAAATTTGAACATGGAACGTTGGTTCACTACAATTGGATTTAAACCTCAGACTTTTCATTGAAAAAATATGCATACTAACAAAAATGCGAATAATTACTTGGCGATGAATTACATCAGATAAAAAATGTTGCGGGAATATCTTTGAAAACAAGATCTTAAATGTAATTGCAAATCGGGTATCTGTGATGATTAACAGAGAAATGATAATTTCTTAGGCTTCAATTGAAAACTGACAGTTGTGTTAATTGTATGAATATGGAGTGCAGTGCTTGAAAACCCCAACTCTGCTGTGCTTGAATTTTGTCGTAGCATATCTATGAAAGTATAAAAGGAATGGTCTTGAAACTTTGTGTTTGGATAGATCACATCAGGGGAAAGTGTAGTGCATAAGAACCCAAAATCTACCATATTTATTTTTTTTTAGTTGTTGTCCCTCGATGTTTTTCAGATTTTTTTTTCAGAAACATATCATTTAAGTATAACAGCTAATATCATTAAACTTGATGGGTAGACAGATTTCACAAGAAGAAAGTGCAGTGCACCAGAACAATAACTCTATCACACATTTCTGAGTTATAGTCCTTTGTTGTTTTTCAGACTTGATTTTTTTTTAGCATTTCTCTGAAAGTCTTATAGGTATGATCATGAAACTTATATGTAGATAAATCTCACCAAGGGGAAGTGCAATGCAAACATAATAATACCATAAATATTTTTCAGTTATTGCCCTTTAATGTTTTGCAGACTTGAATTTTGTTAATAACATATCTATGAAAGCATAAAAGCTAGTATCATTAATTTTCATGGTCTTTAGGGTAGGTATCGATGTGTGTTTTTTCATGTCACAGTTTTTAATTATTCATATTCCCTTTCAAACACTATTTTGAGAAGGTGTTCTGAAAAGTAGTTTTGCGAAAAATTAGAGGTCATTTAGCAGAATAAACTGGGGTATTTCTCTAAAAGTCCTCGTAAGCTGTTAATCTATTTTCATATTGAGCCAATCTATTTTTGGATTGAGCTGAGACAGTTGCAATTATAATGGGGTCATTCGCGTATTGTTTATTACCGTTGAAATCCCGCATTCGTAGAAGCCTGCATTCAGCTTGAATTTGCTCAAACCAACTCATCGTTACGTTATCAGGAGTTATGTTCGGTAGCCAGTCTCCATGTCTGTAAAGATCAGTCCATATGAATATAGACACTTACCGTAATCCTGTCCTAATTGTTTGACTTGACATAATTTAAGAAGTTGGTTGTTTCGCTTGTCAATTAATTGTCTTCCTTTAACTTTGAGTCATATGCAAATGATGTCAATCGGTGTCGACAACAATATTTAAAAATAATCTGGAATTCCGCTTAACATTCCCTATATTACAAATAACAGCTTTTATAGCCTATCTGACCCAAATTTTAGTGTTACACGTCCGTTTTAGTGTGTTTATAGGCAATTGGCATTTCTTTCTTATCAAGATTTCAAACATATCGATACCTCGCTTTAATAGCATGCAAAAGAACCATGACTCTACTTTGTTAGTTATTGCCCTTGTTGTTTCAGATTTTTATCTTAATCCGAATCCGTACTCGACATCGAGCAGTGTGACGGGCGTATCTTGTGACAATTTTACACCTTGCACATTTACACTCAATCCCTCTTCCTCCTTCAAAAAAAAAAAAGGTTTTCGAAAACCTTGTGGAAAATGAAGAAATTGCTTGTATCAATCAATTTCTTCATTATCTACAATGATTTCTATCCGAAAAGACGAACTATTTTAAAGTTACACCAATTTGAATCTGCCGTCTGCAGCTCCTTGAAAATTTGGCTTGTCCAAAAATTTATCGTATGGGAATGAAGTGACCCAGTAGTAAACTTGTGTGTGACATTGAAATTGGCCATTCTTAGATTAATAATAATTGAGCCTAAAAGGGTGTTGCCTCTAGAGCAAATAAAATCTATGTATTTAAGATTTAATCTATTCCTTTTGACCCATCTTGACCACAAATATATATCAAATATGCTAATTTATTCATGAGTCCTACGATTCAGAAGGACACGGAGTATCTGTTGCTTTTTCTATTAGAGAAGTTAAAAAAAAACACTCTTAAGATGTGTATCTTCAAGTACAATGAGAGTAAAATCACGTACATTGCCTAAAATTAATTAAGAAATTGTACATCTATACGGCATCACCGTCTCTCTCTCCTTCTCTCTCTCTCTCTCTCTCTCTCTGACATGATATGATATTTCACACCATATCCATTTTTAAAGATGCTTATTGATGTCTGAACGGACAAAAGGGAGGAAAATAATAGTTGCTTTTTCACTTAAGAAGAAAGCAAGATGTCTGCCATATTTCGAAGAAAACTACAAAATATATTAGATAATTGCGATCATCGACATACCGATTCTTTTCAGTACCCCGAATGATAAGATAAACAAATAGAATATTATTTTGTTCGAAATGCGCAAAATGTTGATATATAATATACTGACATACGAAAGCTAGACCCTGACAAGGCTACAAATGTCTCCAAGGAAGTGTTAGAATGACTTTTTGGAACCAAAACAGCTGTCTTGATTGCACCTGCCTTTTATGACTTCAGAGAAATGCTCCAAATTCCATATATAGAAGAATTTTAGTACAGATTGTCTGGTAATATGAGTATATCGAGGACAAGATAAAACGCCCGTTATCAGAAACGATGTAAGATGGATATTCTTTCAAGCGACTCATTAATAGGTTTTTATTACAATTTGACAAAAAGTATCGTACCTGCTTTTTAAACAGTTTATTAAAGTTCACGCTGAATACACTCTCTGCGTTTTAATCAAATAGATTTATTATAAATTACAATTTATATATACAAAACAAGTAAAAAATTGCTGTAATGTACATCAAAGTGAAATGTGTCGCCCTTAAAAACCAATATCTTGAGACAAGCGGACAGTGGTAACCATTACCCCTGAAGGATTGATGCGAGTGGGGCGTAAAAATGTTCAGTTACATGCAATGACTAATTTACAATGGATAAAGTTGACAGCTTATATATTGAAAATATCTAAGGTCCACGTTGAAAGAGAAGCATAATTCCTCAAAAGTTATTGTGGCATGCCTCATTTATCTTCAACCAAATCATAACAAGTACATGTATGCCCAACTTGTATGGGCCGCAGGTAGCTCAGATGAAATGTTTGTCGTACTGGTGTAAGAAACAACAGAAAGCCATTTCTAGCTGCATCAGCCACCACAGTGTAACTGAGTACCGTTGGAAATCACACTTAATCTCATTCAATGAAAAAACACATATTTTAGAATCATAATTTATCACTCATGCATATAGAGACATGGAAACAAATTTAGTCCAATTTGTCCCAATTATAGGGTAAGTGTAATGCAAGAAGTATTACGCAAGTAACATATTTCGAAAAAAACAAACCAAACAAACCTTTTATTTCACTGGAAGTGTCAATTTCCATCTTTGTTTAAAAGAAATAAAAAATTCCATTATATTCCTATGTTAAAATTGAGGCCAGTATAGTGAATCAAACTTATGTACCTCTAGTGTTCATACATGTCAAACAACAGTATCAGCAACTTTTTTTTCAGCTCACCTGATCTACATAAAATATGACAGGTTTTTCTTTAAAAATTTACCTTTTTGAATTTTTGGTTTTACTGTTTCCTCATGGGAAAGTATTCCAACTTTTGTTAATTTTATTTTATTAAAAGTTTATAGATACCATTGGCTTTTTCATTTTTGTCCAGCCCTCGTGCGGTAAGCGAGACATAGTTGTCACAATGACAACTACATTTGTGGATGAATTTCGAAATAACTAATTTGGCATAAATTGATGAGCTTTTGTAAACTCACCTTGTTCGCTTTCGTGTAGTTGTCAATGTTGTTTGTGGTGTTTGCATGAAATATTTCATAAGTCATTGTGTATCACATATTCAATATATGCACCTGCATGCTCATTTGTGTGTTCAAAAGAACAAGAGCAATCCGTTCTATGAAAACTCGGAACCATAGAGCCATTTTTCTGGGGAATTAAGCTTCTCTTTCAACCTGGACCTTAGATATTTTCAATATATAAGCTGTCAACTGTATCCATTGTAAATTAGTGCATGTAACTGAACATTTTTACGCCCCACTCGCATCAATCCTTCACGGATAATGATTACCACTGTCCGCTTGTCTCAAGATATTGGTTTTTAAGGGCGACACAATTCACTTTTATGTACATTACAGCAATTTTTTACTTGTTTGGATAGTTAAGAAAACAAGATATTTCATATCAATATGCAAAAGTTGGGTTTGAATGAAGTTTTCTTGAAAGGGTATTTTGTGGGGGTTTTGTCTTATCGATTTTAACTCGTGTTTGCTTACATTTTGAGACGAGTCGAATTAACCCGATTCTTGATCGGAAATATTCGCTTATCTTCGGCATTGAATTTACTGACGAGCAAACGGACGACTTCGTTAATATCTGCGACCTAACTCGTTGCTTGAAAGACTAGGCTTGCCGCGTTGAATTATTTGATCTTATAGTCTCATTAATCATATTTATTTTAAATGCTTTTGGGCCTCAAGTATAGTTTTCTTAATAAGTTAGTTATGTGTTTGGAGGAAGATATGGCTTTAAGGATAAGTTGATTTAGCGGATACATTAGGCGGAGAAACAAAGGTGAAGTGGCGACGCCACTTATAATTCATGTCATGCGTGCAGATCGGACATCGAGAAAATAAAAATGGCATTATAAACTGTTGTCTATATACGTAGGCTGGCTGGCTATTCAACACTGTCTGTATAGTTTGTTGCCTTACGCAGCACATAAAACAACCATAACAGGTACCAGCTAAAAAGAAGGAGGCAATATTAGACTATCCAAGTCATTAGCAAATAATACAAACCCTTATCTTCCTTGCATCATGTTTTAGTAGGGAATTCCCAACAATCACTAACTACAGACACAACAAAAGCCGCTTTACGGTGCTCTTTTCCGTCTTCTTGGGCGATGTGATGAGCTTGGTTGTGTTCCCCTTTTATTGTATGCCTTTTTGAAAAGGGAAGTTGCAAACATCCTTGCAGCTACAGTTGGTTGCTTCCTGTCGTCATTTTTCCCAACACAACTTTGGCTCTCTTTACTGACCTCATCTGCTCGTTAGCCACTGTCACATGCCTTCGTATGCTCTTCAGGCCGATGTTTAAGACGGCGTAGAGTATCTTTTTGAGGAGTTCCTCCATCCTAGGCACTTGGTCTTCACTCTTAGTTTTTACTCTTACCAGAGCCCTTACTTGTGTCTTCATTACTTTGGCCTGAGCGTTAAATTCTGACTACAAGGAGTGGGCATAGACAGAGGGGTGCTAGTCACTGCTATCTTTGAAACTATCGTAAAAATATGTACATATGTATGTTGAGATATGGATGTTGTAATGACAGTACCTTTGTCTCGGTGCCCGACTTGGACCCTGGATATCGTCCGCTATGGGGAGGGGCTAGAAGGGTAAGCTGGAAAGTCTTGTTCTGTTGGGAAATGTGTCCCAGAATTGACATTTATACGGCAGGTGCTAAGCAGCTACAACACTACTACGGGTACATGACATCATAGCAGACCTTGCTGTCAGGAAATTTAGACCCTACGCCGCCAGTAGACAAGTGACACTTTCACAAGCGTCGTACGCTGCTTAGACTAGAGTATTAGCCATATCCTCAAGCTCTAACCAGTCCGGGAGAGCGGGATACTCGGATTCATCCAAACCATTCCCAATTAGTGAGTTCCCTCGGATTGATAGCGTTACTATATTGTTACAGCGCCTTCGATAGGTCAGCAATCCCTTGTCTTAAGACTTCGCTGCGGTGACGTTGATGATGGTTCACGTGATTTAGGAGTGAAGTCTTGTCTGGACATCTAAATTTACAAAGGCTGCAAGCATATAGTGCCTGGTCTATGGGCTCATGATGCTTCAGCACGTGGTCAACAAGCTTTGGCTTACAGTCAACCTTTGACAGATACTGCAGCCAAACCTCTGCGTTTCACCAAGTTTTGTTCGTCAAAGTCCTTGAAATAGAATAACGACCCTTTGAAATTAAGTCAGCTCTTATCCAAAGAAGATTTGAATTCCCTACAAAAAAGTTGAGATTTCTTGTACGTGCGTCGTCCGTCAACAATTTCTTCAAACATCTCCTCCCAAACTACTGGGACAATTTGAACCAAATTTGGCAGAAAAAATCCTTAGGTGGCCCCCTTTTAAAAATAGCTTAAAACATTGAAATCCGTTAAAAACTCTGATTACCTTGGAAACAAAAGTGAAATTTTAAAATAATCTTAAAAATCTTCTCTTCCTGACCCAGAAGGCGTAGAGCCTTGACATTTTGCATGAAGCATCAGTATATTGACCTCTTTCAACATCGCTAAAATCCCCAAGGGGATCGGGTTTATATAGAAATAAAGAACAATTTCTTCAAACGACATCTCCTCCAAAACTACTGGGCCAATTTGAACCAAATTTGGCAGAAATGGTCCTTAGGTGGTCCTCTTTTAAAAAACCCGAAGAACATTGAAATCCGTCAAAAACTCTGGTTTCCATGGCAACAAGAGTGAAATTTTAAAGTAATCTTTAAAAATGTTCTTTTCCTTACCAAGTAGGCGTAGAGCCTTGATATTTTGCATGAAGCATCAGTATACTGACCTCAATCAAAATAGCTAAAATCACGATCCTCGGGTCCCCAGGGGCGGGGCCTCAAGTCGGTTGGGTTCTTAAAGAACTAAAGAACGATTTTTAAATGACATTTCCTCCCAAACCAGTGGGAAAATTTGAACCAAATTTGGCAAAAATGTTCCTTAGGATGTCCCCTTTAAAATTTGCTAAAAGAATTGAAATCGTTTGAAATCCGTTAAAATCTCTGGTTGCCATCGCAACAAAATTGAAATTTTAAAATAATCTTTAAAAAATCTTCTCTTCCTGACACAGAAGACGTAGAGTCTTGATATTTTGCATGAAGCATCAGTATATTGACTTCTTTAAACACTGATATAAAATCGTGATCCACGGGTTCCCAGGGGAGGTGCCCAAAGGGGGTTGGATTTTAAAATGACGTCTCCTCCAAAACTCCTGGGCCAATTTGAACCAAATTTGGCAGAAATGTTCCTTGTGTCGAGACCCCTTTAAAATTGCTAAAAGAATTGAAATTGGTTAAAAACTCTGGTTGCCATGGCAACAAAAGTGAAATTTTAAAATAATCTTTAAAAATCTTCCCTTCCTTACCCAGTAGGCGTAGAGCCTTGATATTTTGCATGAAGCATCAGTTTATTGACCTCTTTCAAAATAGCTAAAATCTTGATCCTTAGGTCCCAAGGGGCGGATTCCTGGGAGGGGTTTAGGCATGAAGTGTCAGTTCATAGGCTTATTTCTGGAATTATATTCCATGGATTCAGAGGGAGAATAAGTTAATTTCTTCTTTCAAATTTTCCCTAAAGCCTTGGAATTGGTAATTTAGACTTTTGGATCCCCAGGTACATAGTCTTTATATGTAAGTATGGCCGACTTGTATCATAATCCTAACCTTAACATGAAATTAGACTGTTGAAAGAAAAAGTGCCTTTATCTCAGGTGAGCGCACCAGGGCCAACGGCCCTCTTGTATTTACTATCCACTCCTTATACCTTGTTTAGTTTCACAGTGTTTTCTTAGTAATACATGTAGCGCAGCGACATAGAGCATTAGCGTGAGCCATCTTCTTTCCAGGGCGATACTTTATTTCAAAACCATAGATTGCCAGAATTTTTAGCCAAGTTTTGTTCGTAGTTAGAGATTTGACCCCTAATCTCTGTTATTCATATCAACGCATGGTGATCTGCCCTAACAATGTCTGCTAATTAGAAACCGAATCAAGTAGACGACAGCTACAATAGTACAATAGTCTTTCCTAGCACTGTTCATATCTTTGCTTGCGTATACAATCACCCGCTCACTACCAGACTGAACTTTGGAAAGAACAGCTCCAACAACCTTTCCAGCTGAATCAGTGTCTAAGTAAAAACTCCCTGCATTATTGAAAGGGAGCCCATTAAAGCTGGGCTAATCAGAAGCTCCTTCAAAGGATCGATTGCCCGCAAGCATCACTGCAATGAGAAACAGAATCTTTCTGTCCACGAGGACGTGCGATCTTGACAAAATTATTTAAAACTATATGATCCTGTGACAACAGACTGCCTAATATGCGTTGTGTTTCAAGGACAGGACCACTCTGAAATCTTGGAGGTGTTCGGAAAATTCGGATGAACATCTTCTTTGAAAACGACACGACCCAAGACCACTACTTGGTAGTCTATGGTATATGCCAGGCTACAATTTCAAAATTAGCATTTGAAATGCGTTCAAGTACTTCATCTACTCTGTTCATAAAAAATATTAGCTATGTACTATTATGTCGTCTATATAAACTCGACACGTCTCCCAATGGAGGTCTTACAATTCCATTGTCTTCTGTCTTACGATTCCATTGTCTTCTAACAAGTGCTCGCCGAATTATTAAGACTTAACGTAATCCTGGACATTTGAAAATGACCGCAATTGCAGCAAAAGGCATTCTTGCGTTTTTCTCTTATTTTTATTGGGGAATATGGAAGTACCCTCCAGCAATATCAATGGTTCTTTAAATGTAGCCCTAGTAGTAGCGTCAATAAACCTGGATACAAGGCAATGGAAAGCCGTCTGTCTTGACTAAAGTATTCACCCTACGATAAACGACGCTTGGCCAAGTGGCTCCCGATTTCTTTAGCAGCACTATATGGGATGTCCAAGGGTGTACTCTTGTGTATTAAGCGGGTTTACTTTTGCATATAACGCCTTTTTGTAAGAGATCAACAATACCTTTACATGTATATTATATATGTGAGTTCTCACCAGTTTTAATACTAGAAGAGATCTACAATGTCTTCTTGCGGTATGTCGTCCATAAAAAAAATGCACCGCTTGCCTTTCAAGTCAAGGCAAAAGCTGGTACAGCATCTCATTTTCGCTTAAGATGATCCAGCGAGCTATTGCCTTAAATGGGCGATCGAAGTAGATCACTCATTCTCAACATTAAAAGTTGCAATTTTGCAAATCGTTGGCCATTTACTCCATGGCATTAAGTTGAAAGCTACCTGCATTGAGGGTATGATTGTTACAGCGCATACTCCTAGACTCTGATGGAAAAGGATATCCATCAAACATGCTACTGCAATTCCTATCTGTGGCTTTTGTACGTTCACTCTTGTTCCAAATATTTGCGTGTAATGATATTCGGGCTCATTGGTGTTCCGTCAACTATTTGCATTACCTACTTCCTGGTGTGTTTTTAGCTGACAGAGGCCATTGGTCATACACCAAAATATATGCAAGATAGAATGTAGAATGTTTTACCACGAGAGCTTGATTATATTCTGGTTAAAATTGTTCGAGTCTTCAGAATCATTGATTGTTAGCTCAAAATTACGGTAAGCGTCTAAATTTTTATTGACGCTTAAAGGTAGGTTTCGATGTTGTTGTTTTTTTTTCATGTCACATATTTTAATCATTCTTATACCCTTTCATACACTATTATAATACAATATTCTGAAAAGTAGTTTTGCGAAAAACAGAGGTCGCTTATCAGAGAAAACAGGGTATTTCCCTAATAGCCTACG
Organism: Fragum fragum; assembly: GCA_946902895.1. NCBI lineage: Eukaryota > Metazoa > Mollusca > Bivalvia > Cardiida > Cardiidae > Fragum > Fragum fragum. The sequence continues at coordinate 3,018,000 of OX336381.1, forward strand.
TAGACTATTAATCTAAAAGTATATTAAACTGAAACAGTTGCAAACGATAAAAAGGTCATTCACGTAGTGCGAATAACAGTTTCAATCTCGCATTTAGTTTGAATTACAACAACCAACGCCATCGTTACGTCATCAGAAGTTTTGTTTGCTAGCAGGTCTTAAATTCTATAAGGATCAGTCCAAAACTGTCGTCAGCGTTATTACGAATATTAATACTTACCGTAGTTTATCTTTAACCATTCGATGTGATATGATTTAGGACGTTTATTCTTATGCTAGTAAATTGGTTATCTTCCGTTGACTTTGGGTCATATGCAAATGAGGTCTTGCGATGACGACACGCGAATTCCGTATTATCTATAAATAACCTGGAATTCCGCTGAACCTTTCCTGTATGACCACAAAAAGCCACTTTAAATCATTAAGATTATCGCCAAGACAATATCTTACTCAAATTTAAGTATTAAATGTTCGTTTGGTCGTATCTTTCGACACTTGGCATTTTTTAGTCAAGGACTCAGAAACATCGATCCCGCCCTTAATGTCAGGATTTGACTGTGGTGCGTATAACCGTTGGAATCTCGCATTATTTGAATTTGCTCGAAACAATGTCACCAGTACGTGATAAGGATTTGTGTTCGCTAGCCGATCTTCAATTATGGAAAGATCAGTCCAAAATCAGCCGCAAGCGTCAATACGAATATAGACACCGTAGTTTTGCGCTAATCGTTTGGAGTGACATGATCTAGGACATTTGTTGTTTTGCTTGTCAATCTGTTACCTTCTGCAGACTTTGGGTCATATGCAAATGAGGTCATACGGTGTCGACAACTGAATTCCATGATGTCTTAAAATAACCCTGAGTTCTGCTGAACTTTTCCTATATAACAAAAAAAGCCACTTTAAGCCTATTTGTTTACCGCGAAGACAATGTCTGACTCAATGTAAAGAGTCCGCTTGAACGTATTATTAAGCAAATGGCATTTTTTTCTTTTCAAGATTTCAGAATCATCGATACCTCCCTTTTAGATCAGAAATATCGACTATACTGAAATGTTACAATGAGAGATGTATCTATTCTACACCAAACTAACAATGATGCAGCTACTCTTTTGTAATGCTACTACAAGAAATCTTTCTACTCTGCATTAGCGATCAGTAAGATTAATAATTACATAATAATGTTGAGATGAAATTTTACTGAGTGCTCATTAGCAAGGTTACAATTAACAAATCGATGGCCCCGCTTTTTTCCTCACTTGGCAACGCCCACAGATTCCGACAGGAAGTATCGCTTCGACGGCGATATTTTTAAAAATCTAGTCAGTAGCGGGTAACAAAAAAAGAGGATGGTTGATTGGCGACCTTAACTGAATAAGCTGTAGTAACGCCGCTTAAGTCGCCAAATAAAAAAAATGTTTAATACACATGGTGACCAATGGCGGAGTGTAATTCTCAATTCAGGGCTGACTGAATGATTTGATTGGTCGATATATTCTTTGAATGACAGCCGCTATTTGTCCTATGCGATGTGTCCTACAAGAATATTCCTTTTGTATAGTAATGTTGGACTTTCCTGCTTTTTGAAATTTTAGATTGGTCCAAATTGAAAGAGATCGCAGACTACAATGAAAATTGGGTGCAATTTCAAATGAAAACATACTAATTGGTAGAAAATAGTGTAGGAATAGAAGAAATTGTTTGTGACAAGCAATTTCTTCTTTTTCCGCAATGTTTTCCTAAGCTTAAAGGCACAGCGATGTAAAATCCCGGTATTGTACAGGGTTAAAATGAGAGATGTATCTATTCTACTGTAATATAACAGCAATAGATGTGCTGCTATAAAGCGTGGCTTACAGCGGTATATGTGTTTAGTCGCTATAGTTATGTAGAAATAAGAGATGAAACTATTGCAATTTAAAGATGAGAGATATATTCATTGTACAATAATGTTACAGCAATATATTAACTACACTACAGCGTGGTTTACAGCGATATTTTTATTTGCTGTAGTCATTTAGAGAGTAATAGATGAAAATTAAGTTAAAATTGTTAAGATAAAGTTAAAATAAGAGATATATCTATTGTACAGTAATGTTACAGCAATAAATGCACATCTCTACAGCGTGGCTTACAGCGATATTTGTTTTTTTTTTTTTTTTTTTGCAATGCCCATGTCAAAATAAAAGATGAACCTACAGCGATGTAAAATGAAAGATGAATATATTCTACGGTATTGTGAAAGCAATAGATGTACAAATCTACAGCCTGGTTTACAGCGATTTTTGTTTTGTGTTTATTCGCTGTAGTCATTTAGGAATAAGAGATGAAAATACAGCATTGTAAAAATGAGAGTTATATCTTCTACAGTAAAGTTGCAGTGAAAGATGTTTCTACACTACAGTAATGAGAGAAATATCTTTTTTACGAAAACTATCATTTCTCTTGTACTACTACAAAGACAGTTTGTAACTACTCTACAATATCAACATGAGATACATATCTACTATTTACATCAATATTACAATGAAAATTGTTTCGACTTCAATTAGGGAGATAAATCTGTTGCTGATTAATTAATTAATTGATTGATTAATTGATTAGGGTTTAGCGCCTTTTTAATAATAGGTCAATCATATCGCGGCAGCTGGGTCACCTATCCATGCACATGTATTCCTGGTATTTCTCACACCATTTTACGGTTATCCACCAAAAAGTCCCTGAGAGGTCCTTTAAGCCTAGCAGGTTTGTAAAATGTGGAAATGCGGAATCGAGATTGAGTTCAAAGAAGGGTTTTGTATAAAGGAAAAATTGATAAAATTAACCCTATTCGCTGAAACCTCATTTTTCAAAGTCTCTTGTGATTCCAGGAGTACTTTATAGCGAAATACATTATTCGATTGGCATTTGCAACGTACCCTTGACGCCAATTTACTGATAAAGTATCTTTAAGTCTTTATGGTACTGTCACAGATTTTTACATTTTGTGTTTCTAATCTTGTTTTTATATTTGAAATATCACGCCAAAGTAACCGTGAGCGCGTTTCTAAATGGAAATACGCGATACTTTCATTTAAAATCCAGACGTTCAGGTCCTTGTTCTCATTTTGTTTCCAAAGTCGAGCCTCTGCGTCACAATTAACTAATCGCAGCTGTCAATCAAATTACCGGTCGACAAACGAAATCATTCATTTGGACAAGACACGAGTTTTGATCACCGACATTGGCAGCCATTTTCGTTAACCTTTTTTGTTGGTTTGGCGATTTAAACGTCGTAGCTGCAGCTCATTCATGTTGTAGTTAGGACGTTTAGGTCACCAACCAACTACTTTTTTGTTTCATGCTACTGGCCATACTTTTCCCCAATTTTTCAAAATAAAGCCGTTTAAATAGAAACATGACTTCCCGATTGAGATGATGGGCGTGGCCAGCGATTGGTCAATTGAGGGATCGCTGGCAACGCCCACCGACTCCCCTTGCCAAACCATTTTACTCCGACAGGAAGTCCTACTTCCATTTTAAACAACACTGTTTTGCAAAATTTATGGCCAGTAGTATGTTCAAAATGTAAAATTGTTGGTTCGCGACGTAAACGTGCTAACTGCAATTTGAATAATCATTAGTTACGATATCTCAGTCGCCAAACCTACGCTTCGCGTATTCATACAATACAGTGTGATTAGTTTTTTCGCTTCATACCTCCATGAAAACAAAAAATATTCTCTTCATCTCTTGAATGAAAATGACTTTTCACAATTTTTAAAAAAGAAAGAATAGGACAAAATGTATATTCGCGTTACCAGACGCCAAATAAGTCGGCGAACTACAACCTCAGCGGAACCGGAGTTCACAGGGTAAATACGTTATCTGTCGATTGCACCTAAAATTGTCTTGATTGTGGTTTCCATGACGTATCAATTACGTCAATGACTTCCGATAGCAATACAGTCGTTATAAACATCATCCGAAGACGACCTCACCCGGAAATGTCCGATGTTTCAAAGTCGGACACAGGGAATATTTCACATAACATTAAATTTATAGTGAATTGAGTACACTACGCAGGAAGAAAGAATATTTAATATGAAAATGACGTTAATAACTATTGGAACAGCAGATTATTTTCCGTTACCATATTGTCATGAAAATCTATTCAAGGACAACTTTAAGGTGTCTTTAACCCATGCCAACTCAAGCCCTCCTTTTTACGCCCCTCAAGAAAAAAGCTTTGGAAAACATTGTGGAAAATGAAGAAATTACTTGTATCAAGCAATTTCTTCATTATCCACAATGTTTTCTACCCCAAAATACTGGCAAATTTAAAATTCCATCAAATTTAAATGGTCGTCTGCAGCTTCTTTCAATTTGGACCAGTCTAAAATTTTCTTGTGTTGGAATGGGTTAAACGAAAAGAACAAAAATTGAATTTTATGTGTACAGGATTTACACACTGTGATATATTTGAATAAAATTGTTTTTATAAAATAAAAATGAGAAGCTATAATATATACAACACAACAAGGACTTGTAAAAATTATTTTCAAGAATTTGATTATCTACTTATTCACCCTATAGACATCAGGTCACAGACTTTCTCTATTTAATACTCTGTGTAATAATGTTAATAACTATAAACCGACATCCTTCTCTTTGTTATTTTTGTTATACATCACCTATTGACCCTCTACCAAAATACTTCAAAGAATTACTGTATTCTGAGAATTAGTCCTTTTCTGTGCGATCCCTGATTTTACAACAGAATAAAGAAGGAAATCTTTGAAAATCTTCTTCTCCCAAACTATAAGCCCTAGAGCTCTGATATTTGGTACATAGCATCATCTATTGACCCTCATCCAAAATATTTTAAAAAACAACTGTATTCTGAGAATTAGCCCTTTTCTGTGCAATCCCTGATTTTACAACGGAATAAAGAAGGAAATCTTTTAAAGTCTTCTTCTCCCAAACCATTAGGCCTAGAGCTTTTATATTTAGTATGTATCACCATCTATTGACCTTCTACCAAAATACTTCTAAGAATTACAGTATTCTGAAAATTATCCCTTTTCTGTGCGATCCCTAATTTTTTAAAGGATTAAAGAAAGTATCTTCAGAAATCTTCTTCTCCTAAACCATTAGGCCTAGAGCTTTTGTATTTGGTATGTATTGATGTCTACACTTCGAAGCATTGCCTTCTTCAGGAAATTAGGGTTATATGGTGGGATCATCAATATACCTAGGATTAAAAGAGAAAATCCTTTTACATCTTCTCCAAAATAATTAGACAGAGGGCCTTTCTTTTTTGTATATACCTTAAATCCACGAACCGTCATACTCAGAGGAGCGATTTAGGACCATCATGGTCCTCTTGTTTTAATATCTATTTAATTGCAAGTAACAAACTTGCATAACAACATATGCTAAAAAATTTCTAACTGCTTTGAAGAATAAATATTGTAATATCAAAAGCACATTTTCATGGAAATGTACATGAAGCAATAAGTTAGAAGTAATGGTATTCTGAACGCTTAAGTATGGTCATTAATGAAACAGTTATGATAAAATGAAACCCTGCAAGTAAAAAAGTAGCGCAGATTTAAAAAGAAAGGTTTGTCTTAAAAGCTCACGCAAAAACAATTAACTAGGGACATGTTGAGTTTTTTTTCTGTCAATTGATTGTCTACTCCAGCAAGATATGGTCACGAAATTTTGCATGCAAGTTCACAAAGGAAACACCTCGACTGCAATAAAATTCAGCTTATTCAACCTTTAAGGAATTAAAAAAAACTCCTTTTTTAATATAAATTGGCCTTATTTTTCCCTTGAATTCACCCCCATTCTCTTCGACGAAACTTAAAGCTAAGACAAAAAAGCTTTTTCTGAAGTTATTGTTCTCCGTACTTGTGTATTGAATTGAACAATCGCTGGGCCCACCCACTTATTCCGTTGGCATGGCAACAGAAAGTCCCTCTTCGATTTTAAAAGACATGATTTTGCAAAAATCATGGTCAGTAGTATGCATCAAACACGTAGAATAGTTGGTTGGCGACCTACACGTCGAAAGTATAGTTTGATTAAGCTGCAGTTACGACTATTTCACAAATGGCGGCAATTGTCTGGGTTCAAATTCCTTCTAAATTCGATCTAAATGAATGATTTGATAGGACGGTGTATGCTTTGATAGACATTCGCTATTGGTAAGGTGACCAGTAAGCATTTTTTTTAATATGATAGGAAAGTTGTGAGGCATAAAATTAAAATCTTAAATATATGAAGTATCCATTTAGTTGGTTGGAAAAAAACGAAGGAAATACAACCAAGTTACGCTGAAATATTTTCTGTACAACTAAATTATTCTCGAAATATTCAATAAATTCTTTTTTTGTATATAAAATGTAGGTTAGATTAAACGATTGTTCTATGTTGATACATACATGATCTATGTCGTTAATACTTTGGTAACATTTATGTATCGATAGGAGGAAAGGTTAGGTAGCCTTAGACAAGATTTCAAATATCTCCTTTGAGAGATGTAAAGATAACTATTCAAATGGAAAACAGCTGTCTCTGTGTTATTTGACATTTCTTTGTGGAATGTCTAGGTCAAAGTTACCATATTTAGACGTTCTTTTTAAATTAGTGTCTGGAAATATAAGAAGGTGAAGGACGAAATAGAAGCAACGTTTACAAGAAATGAAATCAGACTCGGTGATATACAGCAGTAAAAGTCATAGTGGCAACGTCGTAAATATATGTTGAAACATATTAATCCTTGCCATGCTGTATAAAATCAATTTTGGAATTGCTTCAAAAGCAAAGAGTTGAAAGCACGTGTAATACTTGTTGTTCAATAATGAAAATTTCTTTTGAAAACTAATTTCATAAACAACTCTGGTAGGAATAGTTCAAACAGGAGGTGTAGACTAAGATCAGACTGCACTTATGTGCAGGCTGATCTTTGTCTTCACCTCCTGCCAAAACCGGAATATTCTAACCCCATGACAATGGATTAAATCACACTTAATCGGCTCGTGCTAATTTTGTTTGCTGAAATTACTCTCTATGTAAACATCGTTGTTATTTTTTGAACAAAGGCAAACGACTAGGCTTTAGCAGCTTGATAATACATTTGCTGTAGTCTATAGCATATTTGCAAATACTTGCTTTTATTTTATTTAACAGTATTGAGCCTGTTCATGCCATCTTCAGCCGCCGTCATAGCGCAGACAGTAGCGCATCAGACTCCCAATCTTCTACCATTGATGTCATGATTTCGATCCCCGGAAGCGGCACATATTCTTTCCGACATTTGTCTCTCACCAATGGTTGGATACTCGTAAACCTAAGTGGGATAGCAGCTGGAGGCTAGGAAAAGATGTAGAGGTAATACTGGTGTGAGACATACAAGGAATCCATTGTCAGGTGCTCCAGCCGCCGCGGTTTGACTGAACTACTGCTTAAAATTGCGTTAAACTCCATTTAATCAATCAATTCGAGAACCAAACAGCGTCCATTGGCTTGATCTCATGAAATGAATAACGCTTTGTAAAAGATGGATTACACATGTCTATCATGATGATTATTTCAATACGTGTAAGGTCAAAATTTTAGTGATCTCTTACGCTAAAAGAGACCAAGAGGAAACTTTGTAACACATAAACTATAAAAAAGGATCAAATCCATCATGGCCTAACCGGCCTATATATTCATCACGACATGATACCCATTAAGGTAGTATGACAATTTAATTTTGAGATAAATGTAACACCTCGTTCCAGGTAAGCCCCTGCACTCCTATTTCGGTGAATGGGTTAAGGAAATAGGTTTCTCTCAACCTTTTTTTTTTGCTCCGAAATATTCAAGCAAACCGGCAAGACAAATCACGATTTACCTACATATACCAGTTTTCTGATAGATAAAAATGATAAAAGCGGCTATTTTACGGATTAATGGTTGAACATATTCTCAGACATTTTATCGAGGGAATTTAATCTAATTAATTGAAACAAGAGGGCCATTGCGCCTGATGCGGTCACCTGATATGAAGGCTCTAAGCCATCTCAACAAGGAGCAAATTTCTTTTTAAAAAATCCCTTTGTTTCCTTGACAACCAGGGTATTCAACAGATTTCAATTCTTTAAGCAATTTACAAAGGGGGCCTGATAAGAAACACTTCTGTCAAGTTCATTTACCTTTAATTTCAGATGAAATGTTTTTCAAGTTTTACTTTATTTTTTATAACACCCCCGGGGGCTCCATCCCTGGAGACCCGATGGTAATGATTTTATATGTTTGGAAGAGTCAATGTACTGACACTTCATGCCATATCAAGACACCAAGCATTCTGGTTCAGGACGGGGAGATAAGTTTTAAAGATTTTCTTTAAGTTTCACTTTTGTTGTCATGGTAACCAGTGGATTTAATGGGTTTCAATTCTTCAAAACCTCATCTTCCCTCCGAGGAAGGAAAAACCTGTCGAAAAAAAAATATATCGTGAACCTATGCGTGACATTTCCAACAATTTCGCAGGTGCGTGACTCGCACACATTGAGCACCCTGGACTGCCATTCGGGGCAATTAGAATATTCGCTGAATGTTTAAAGAAGCTTTTGGTCAGTCTCTACCTACAGAGCGCAGAGTGAAGACTCTGATCAGACTGTGCGGATGCACAGGCTGATCTGAGACTTTACTTGGCGCACATGTGTAACGGTTGGAAATGTCACGCATGCGCTCATATCGTGTAGTTGCTCATTAAAATAAACCAGGGCACTCTTAGAATCAATATGCCTGAGGGGATTATGAGTGAAGTTGTAGTGAAAGTGTATTTTGTGGTTTTATTATCGATTTAAACTCATGTTTGTTTACACTTTGATAAGTATACGATTCTTCACCGGAAATGTTCACTAATCTTCGGCACTGACAGTCGCTTACGGCTTTACTTTACGGACGATTTTGATATTTTCCGTAACCAAGCGGAATTGTACGCTAGTTGCCTGACTGACTAGCGAAAGTGAAAACGTCATCACTGAGTGTCGTAATAATTTTATGTAAACAAAGTTTAAATTGTGGTGGATCACAATTTAAATATCGAAACATCTTTAATAAATTGTCGGATAATTTGATTTTATAATTGGGAGTGGAGAAGATGGCTTTAAAGGTAGGTATCGAGGTTTTTTCATGTCACAGATTTAGATTATTATTATTTCCTCTCATATACTGTTTGAATACAATATGCGGAAAAGTAGTTTTGCAAAAATCTGAGGTCGCTTATCAGAAAAAAGCAGGGTATTTCCCTGATAGCATACGTAGGCTATTAAACTATTTTTAGATTTATCCGAGACAGTTGCGAAGAATATATGATCATTCACGTGGTGCGAATAACCGTTGGAACCTTGCATTTAGTTTGAATTACATCAAACCAACGTCATCGTTACGTCAACAGGAGTTATGTTCGCTAGCCGGTCTTTAATTCTGTAAAGATCAGTACAAAACTCTTGTAAGCGTTATTACGAATGTAAACACTTACCGTAGTTTTGAGCTAATCCTTTCGAAGTGAAATAATTTAGGACGTTGACTGTTTCGCTAGTAAATTTGTTACCTTCGGTTGACTGGGTCATATGCAAATGAGGACATTCGATGTCGACAGCCGAATTTCGTGATATCTAAAAATAACCTGGAATTCCGATGAACCTTTCCGATATAACCACAAAAAGCCACTTTATACCTATTAGATTACCACCAAGACAATACCTGACTAAACATAAAGTATTAAATCTTCGTTTGAGCGTATTTTACGGGACTTAGTAATTTTTCTTATCTAGGTTTCAGAAACATCGATACCTCCATTTAAACAATTTCAAAGATGTCCAAATAAAGATTTCTCCTAAATCATTAGGCCAAATTTTGCGAAACTTCATAATGCATTCCATATGATATTCCCCGGTGTTTTTGGATTTTGGATAGCTCCAAGGCCAAGGTCGCATTTCAAGTTCAAACACAACCATTCTATAACATGAGTAGATGTACCATTTGAAATAAATTGCAGATAGCTCAAAGGTTAAGGTCAGACATTATTCGGGGAACATAATTCGACTATTGTTTATCTGTTTATTTATTTTTTTCATATTTATAGGTAAATATATGTTCATTGAAATTAGAAGAAAAAATAGGGAGTCACCATGTTTGTTTTTTTTGGGTTTTTTTTTTTTTTTAGAAAATCGATTGTATCCAATAACGCAGTTTACGATTATCATCCCTTATACATGTTAATCTCAGGTCAGAAATGTACTGAAAACTTTATTTTGTAGTGCGATTAGGATTAGAATAACCAAATAAGAAAATCGACATTTTACAAGTCTTAATGGGCTGAACAAATAAACAAGGTTATTCCCACACAGTGACGCTTTTTGGAGCCCCTCGAGAAAAAAGCATTGGAAAACATTGTGGAAATCGCCCGTTATCAGCAATTTCTTCATTATCCACAATTTCGCCCCCCAAAAAAGAGAAAGTTTCGTTAAATTCTATCTAATAAAAATTGTAGTCTGCAACTTTTTTCGATTTGGACCAGTATTAAATTTCGTCGTCTGGGAATGGATCAAACGACATCGCGTAATATGCTTGGAGCTGCGATAAGACTGTTGCAAAAATACTCCTATAAAAATAAATTTTTGATGATTTTTTTTAAATTTTCACATAGAAACATTGAAAACGAGTCTTTATTGTGTGAAACCTCGACCATAGCGAAGTGGTAGCGTGTAGAACTCGTTATCATTGGGTCCAGGGTTCGAACTTCCTTTCCGACATTTGTCTTCCACCAATGAACGGATAATCATAAACCGAATCGGGATAAGCAGCTGGATGCTTGGAATGGATGTAATGGTACAATGTAGTACTGGTGTCAGAAATACCAGGAATCAATGGTTAGGTGTTCCAGCCGCCGAGATATGACTGAAATACTGTTAAAAGTGGCGTTAACCCCACTCAATCAATCAATTGAGTGTTTTGAAATTTGAGGAGAATCGCTTTTGTGCTTTCTTCTTTATTCAATGATGTGCATAGTGAATTCGCGATACGTCATCCCTGAAATCGCCAAATAAATAAAATACAGTACTCCATACACATATTTGAGATATTTAAAGGTAGGTATCGATGTTTTTTTCATGTCACAGATTTTAATTATGTTTATTTCCTCTCGTATACTATTTGAATAAAGTATGCCGAAAATTAATTTTGCAAACATCTGAGGTAGCTTATCAGGATTAATAGCCTACGTAGGCTATTAACCCTTTTTTAGATTAATCCGAGACCGTTGCGAAGAATATATGATCATTCACGTGGTGCGAATAACCGTTGTAAGCTTGAATTTAGTTTAAATTACATCACACCAACGTCATCGTTACGCCATCAGGAGTTATGCTGGCTATCAGGTCTTTAATTCTGTAAAGATCATTCAAAAACTGTCGTAAGCGTTATTACGGATATAAATCCTTATCGTAGTTTTGCGCTAACACTTTCATGTGAAAAGAAATAGGACGTTGCCTGTTTTGCTCGTAAAAATTTGTTACCTTCAGTTGACTTTGGGTCATATGCAAATGAGGTCATTCGATGTCGACAGCCGAATTCCGTGATATCTAAAAATAACCTGGAATTTCGCTGAACCTTTCCGATATAACCACAACAAGAGCTGGTCACAGCAATGTGGCAAATGCCCCCAAAGGACAGGATCAAGCATGTGGCACTTTCATTTGTTTTGTAAACACAACCACATGCACTTGTGATCTATGCGTCTGGGTTTTTAATAAATGAAATTTTAATACATATAATAATTTCTATAAATACAGAATGAAATCGAGAAATGCATTATGGACGGATTTTTCTGAGGTCAAAAGTAGGTCAAGGTCACAGGGTCAAGGTCATGTGAAGTGGTCCACCCAATTAAGCATCTGTCCAAATATGAAAGCAATCCATTGAAGAATAATAGAGATAATACAATTTAACAATTCCGGACGCAATTTAACCATTCTGGACGCCCCTTTGACCCCAGATTGTGACCTTGACCTTTGAGATAGGAACCTGGGTCTTTTTCGCCACACGTCGTCTGAAGGTGGTGAACATTAGTATGAAAGAAATTTGTACCTGTGTGCATGACTATAGAAGTTACAGAGCGGACACGGCAAAAAGTGACAATTTTTTACCTTTGACCCCAGATTGTGATCTTGACCTTTGAGATAGGAACCTGGGTCTTTTTATGCGACACGTCGTCTGAAGGTGGTGAACATTTGTATGAAAGAAATTTGTACCTGCGTGCATGATTATAGAAGTAACAGAGCAGACACATTAAAAAGTGCCGCTTTTTGACATTCGACCCCAGATTGTGACCTTTCAGAAAGGAACCTGGGTCTTTTTCGCGACACGTCGTCTAAAGGTGGTGAACATTTGTATGAAAGAATTTTGTACCTGCGTGCATGATTATAGAAATTACAGAGCGGAAACGGCAAAAAGTGTCAATTTTTTATCTTTGATCTTTGAGATAGGAACCTGGGTCTTTTTTGCGACACATCGTCTTATAGCGGTGAACATTTATCCAAAGTTATATTGAAATCCACTATTGCATGTAGAAGTTACAGAGCGGACACGAAAGCGGGACGGACGGACGGACTGACTGACGGGCAGACAGTTCGATTACTATATGCCTCCCTTTTGGGGCATAAAAAACCACTTTAGGCCTCTTAGATTACCACCAAGACAATACCTGACACAACTTTAAGTATTAAATGTTCGTTTGAGTGTATTTTTCGGCACTTGGTATCTTTTTTTAGCTCACCTGAGCACAAAGTTACTTGGTCAGGATACTTGTTAAGTCATAAAGACGAACCGTATAGATTCTGGGAAGGTTCTATAGGTTAACACAGGCAAAAGGTCCAAAATGACAATTTCTTAGTTTACAATATGGAAGTCAAAGTTTTGCCTCAATCTTCATGAAACTGATTATAGTTATTTGTCTCTAGTTGCATTCTTTTAACAGCAGACAGTTAAGGTGAGCGAACTAGGACCATCATGGTCCTCTTGTCTTATATAGGTTTCAGAAACATCGATATCTCCCTTTAAGTACAACAGCCGATAACCAGATGACACCATTGCAGAGTGGTCCAGGTTCAAAGAAGTTGCAGACGACAATGTTAAGCTGATAAGGTTTTAAACGTATTTTCGTTTGGGTAGAAAACATGATGAATAGTGAATAAATGGTTAAAACAAGCAATTTCTTTTCTTACCAAAATGTTTCCGAAGCTTTCTTCTTTATTGGGAGTAATGAACTCAGGTGGGAATTGTCCAAAAATCAACATTTTCTTCTTTTTTGAATGTGTTTTAACGCCGCTTTCAACAATCTTTCAGATATATCGCGGCGGCTGGAGCACCTAACAATGGAATCCTGGTATTTCTCACACCAGTACTACAATTACATCCTTTCCTAGCCTCCAGCTGCTAACCCACATCTACGATATATCTACCAATCAAATCATTCATTCAGCCCGAAATTAAAATTTGAACCCAACATTGGCCGCCATTTGTGTGAAACATTTTTGTTGGTCTGCTGACTTAAACGTCGTAACTACAGCTTGTTCAAGCTGTAGTTACGACGTTAATGTCGCCGACCAGCTATTCTACTTTTTTATTGCAAGCTACTGGTAGTAGAAATAATACAGTTTAAAATCGAAACGGGACTTTCTGTGGAGTCAATGGGCGTTGCCAAATGAATGGGCGGGTAGGTGATTGGTCACTCCTCAATGTGACAGTATTTAAGCAGGAAGAAAGTGAACTCTTATACATCATTATATGGGCCCGGTCGACGTGGATTATTTATTTTGTAAGTCCATTTTTTGGCGCCTGAATTTCGGGAAATTTTCTTAAATTATTTATATATGTATACTTTAACTCATTCCCACACAACACAATAGTCTAGTCCAAATTCAAAAAAGAAAAAGTTTCAGACGACATTATATGTGATGAAATTTGACATTCTTGTAGAAAACGGAGTGGATAATGAAGAAATTGCTTGTCACAAGCAATTTCTTCATCTTCCACAATGTTTTGTAAGTTGTTTTCTTGGGTTGGGTAAAAAAGCGGGATGTTGTGGGAATGGTATAATAGTCTTTATTACCCGACTGCTAGCCCAGTGAATAGTATAGAAGATGATGGTCAAAAACATGCTTTCCGTAAATAAGGATACATCTCTTCTTAATCTTGACTATGTTGATTTGATTAGAATTCAAAAATCCAGTTTCTAATGGAATTTAAATGTACTTTGAATCGAGAATCACTGCAACGTATGGATTTAATTGAATAATCATCCTTGTGCAATGCAAGTCTCGTATATCGCCAGCCTAATTAGTGACCAATTGCTCGTTTGCATGTACTTTCTACTCTCGCGAGTACCGGTTTTTCCACACAATTGGATTGTCGGTACTTACAATTTTAGTCAATTTGACAACTTTTCTTTTCTATATCTAATTATTGAATCTTCTTCATAGTATGTACGGTTGTTGTCGTTCCATGTGTCATTTTAGTGTTTAGTTGGTTAGAAAATCTATTGACTCTACTTTAATTGTAGCCTAGTTACTTCTATACATACAAGAATAAAAAGTGAAAAAGTTCTATATGATGCATATGCATATGATTATTTGTTCTTTATGATGTCTTTCTATCATTTTCTCATCTGCCGATATAGTAAACACTTAGATCAACCAAGTGATTCGTATTTCCTGTAATTGATTTATATCGGAAACTTGTCAATAGTCGGTGCGAGAAGTCATTTATACTTTTACCTTTTAACTAAACATCTTCTCAGTCAAAATCAATGCGTGGCTGTGTTGTATGCAAGTAAAAAGAAGTAATTTATTCCCACACAGTCCCTCCTTTATACGGCCCTCGAGAAAAAAGGCTAGAAATTATTGAGGAATTAGCAATTTCTTCATTGTCCATAATATTTTCTACCCAAAATGACGAAAAAAAAAAAAAAAAAAAAAACTTGAACTTGTCGTGTGCAAGTTCTTTCAATTTGGACAAGTCTAAAATTTTGTCGTGTTGCCATAGATTAAAGCGACTCTGGTTGAGATTGTGTCAAAGGTGGAAATGGGGAATATATCGCATTAAATTAAGTTTATAGTGTAGATTTAAAACCAAGAAAGAGTATTTACCGTGAAAAATCACATTTATTTAAGAGATGAAGAGAACATTTATTGTTTTCATGGAGGTATGAACCGAAAAAACTAATCACACTGTATGAATACGCGAAGCGGATTCATACATTGTGTGATTAGGTTTTTCGGTTCGTACCATCATGAAAACAAAAAAACATTCTCTTCATTTCTTATAATTTATTTGCATCGATCGAAAAAATCAAATATTTTACATGTTTTGATACCTTTTTGTATGGGACTATTTTGTTCGGAAGCATACAAAATCGCTGCGTGCTCAAAATTTTGTTCATGGAGTTCATGAATATTTTTTTTCAACCAATCAGAACGCTCGTTTTTGATAGACGAAACTAAGAATTAAATTATTTCCCATGTAAAGTTTAGTGTTTTACACGAATATGTGAAGACAATTCGACTGACGCACAAACAACACGGGATATATGTTGTAAACAAAAATAATTTTGATATTTATTTCTACGCTCCCCGAAGGACGGGTATATAGCCGCCGCTTCGTCTGTCCGTCCTTGCGTCTTCCGTCCTTGATACCTCCACAACCCATAGGCAAAGCTCACAGGTCAAGGTCACAGCTTAAGGTCAAACATTAAAACTAAGCATGTCTGGAGAATTGCTCCTTAAATTGTGTTGATTGACTTTTCATTTTTCACCTCCAAGGTCAAGGTAACAGCTCATGGATGTACATTAACATTTTGCATGTCTGAAATATAGCAAGCATATACCCCAAGCATATTCCGTCCGAACCCTTTTCCCTGTTTATTCTATACTTTTTTTGTGATAGGGCTATATTCGGGGAGCATAACCCGTCTCTGTCGGCTCTTGATGTTTCCTCTTTGGCAAAGCTTTTCATAGCGCGTTTGTGAACATAATTTTAATGAAAATTTCAGGATCCCTTTAGTAGAAGAATTGTCCCTACGAGAGCATTTAAGCTGTAAACTGCACATTGTGAGGTTTCAATCATCTCTGCATTGCAATTTTCTTTAATTTCAAAAAATATTCCTTTAACATGATGAGATCTTGCCGTGACGGGGTCCTTCTCAGACAGTGTAATCAATAATCAACAGGCTAAACTGAGTGGGTTTAGTTTTCATATTAATTGCTTGGATATTAATCTTATTTCGAACTGGGTCATCTTTTGTGCTAATAGCATTAACCGGCAGAAAAAACATCTATTAATGTGTCTAAAGTTCATCTGGGTTCAAGAAATGTGCCTCTCTTCCTAGAACTATATGCAACCTAATGAATGTCCCCGCTTTTTATCAAAAGACACTTCATATAATGAGGTGTGAGGATTTGCTGTCGTTTTATTCTATTGTGGACATTACGTTCAACATAACATTTCTACACTAAAGGTAGGTATCGGTGTTTTTTTTCATGTCACAGATTTTAACTAGTCTTATTCCCTTTAATACACTATGAAAATAAAATATTTCGAAAAGTTAAGCTAAAAACAGGGTCGTTTAAAACCGGGGTATTTTTCTAATAGTCACGAATGCTGTTAATCTATTTTTAGATTTAGCCGAGTCAGTTGCAATGAATATTGGGTTACTCACGTGTTGATTATACCGAAGGAATCCCGCATTCAGTTTGGGGTATGCTCAAACTAACGTCATCGTTACGTCATCAGGAGTTATGTTCCCTAGCCGGTTTTCAATTCTATAAAGATTAGTCCAAAACTATCCAAAGCGTAAATACGAATATAGACACTTAATCTATTTTCTCACTAACTATTTGATGTGACGTTGGTTGTTTTGCTTGTCAAACATTGATACCTACCTTTAACAGTGGTCAGATTTCGAGAAATTTACAGTTGGGTGATCTTCTTTCATCCAGAAAATCATGACCAATATTTTCTAAAAGCACAATGTGTCTTGATTCAAATATCCTCGAAGGGCGGCACATATCATTTCTGACATTTGTCTCTCACCAATGGTTGGATAATCGTTAACCTAGGTGGGATAGCAGCTGGAGGCTAGGAAAAAATTTAGTTGTAGTACTGCTGTGAGAAATACCTGGAGTCCATTGTTAGGTGCTCCAGCCTCCGCGATACGACTGAAACCCCATTCAATCAATCAATCTTGATTCCAATAATTTGCAAAGTAGGTATGTAGGATTTATAGAGGTCAAATGTCATCAAGTTCACTCTATCATTAAACTGAACTTTGTTTGGAAAATAAAGTAATGTTTGGTTGATTTCATTGTTTCTTTGAATGGTTTTATTCCTTTTTTCAATTCCCAAAACTATGTTTAGCGTTTGCACACATATTTGATAAATTTAGAAATGTTAAATGATAGTCAAAGTACGTATATTACCGAGATGGGACACCTTACATGTTAACTACTTTTCAAAAAAGATATAAAGAGAATTCCTCTGATGTGGATCTCGTTTCCCTAGTCGTTAATATGTGAAAATGTTGTCTACAATGCACGTACATTTAGTTTTCCGTTGTGTCTATACTAGAACTCATTGACCTGTTTGAATTAAAGAATAATTTGGAATATTCAAGAGTCCAGGTCATTAGAAAAGTAGTAGTTACTGGAAAGTTCTAACTGTAAGCAAGGCCTAGACTATTCTGTGTCCTTATGTAACCCTGTCTTGTTAAATTCCTGGTTTTTACGTCTCTTTGAATTTACAATTGAGAAAATATTATAAAAAAACGGAGAAATAGTTTGTAACAAGCAACTTATTCTTTTATTGTTTTCTACCCTACTACATTGTTATTTTTCAAATTAAATCTACTTAAAATTTTCGTCTGCCAAACCTATGAATCTGGACAAGTCTAAAATTTCGTAAACAGGAAAGGGTTATATGGGATCTCATAGCACTCTTGGAGCACCTTAGTTTAGTTCTATGATTATATTAATCAAAGTACTGAAAGAACTATGAGACGACCTCAAAGTTTTGTCTGTTAACTTAAGCTATCAAAGCTGACGCTTTGCTAGTTAAAAAGGAAATTATTGTGTTTGCATTGTATTGAACCAGGAACTAATTCTCTGAAAGCTTTAACATCTGAAGCATTTTGTTCTATTGTCACTTTTGTCAATTATTATTAGAAATTATTGTTAATAAATATATTTGTTACTGGGTTCTTCTTTCTAGTTACACGTCTTTTTTTTTTTATTTATTTTTATTTTCAAACAGGTCCGCAGTCGTAGCGCACTTGGTAGCGCATCAAACTCGCAATCTTCAATCATGGCGTGTCATTGGTTCGACCCCCGGCGGCGGCACATATCTTTTCCGACATTTGTCTTTCGACAATTGCTTGATTAATCGTAAACCTAAGTGGGAGGCTAGGAATGGATGTAATGGTAGTACTGGTGCGAAATATACTAAGAATTCATTGTTAGGTTCTCCAGCCGCCGCGATATGACTAAAAACTTTTTAAAATCGGCGTTTAACCAAATTCAAATAACAAATTTGTTTCACACAGATATCTTAAAGCAAACAAACAAGAAATTTCTAACCTTGTTTGCTCTACCATTGGCGAAGACCAAGATTTGAGCACGCCAGTATCATACGTACATTTTTGTGCATATCTAGCCGTATGATCAAACATGGTTTTCATTGGCTTTATGTTTTTATGGTTTGATTGTGGTACGTAAACACTAAAGCCATATTTCAGCCCATTTATACACGATTCAAAATAGTGTTGTGCAAATAAAAGTACTTTTCAATAAATAACATGCATTGTTGATAAAAACCCTCAAAATTTAATGTGAATCGCTGTAACAATCCACGTAGGAATTATAACGGGCTTTTGCATACATGATTAAAGAAACATGGCTCTGAGTTTTCCTATTTCTAACTGCAATGCGTTCAATGTGATTAAGCTAATTTTGTGATAAAAATGACTGTTCATAACTTTTAATAGAAGAAAGAAACTAGATGGTTGTCCCAGGACAACTGCTGTTGAGCCCGCAAACTTTTGTAGGTATCATGCTCCAGATAAGCACAATTTTAGTGTTTGACCTTGAGCTGTGACCTTGGACTTGAAGCTATCCAAAAATTCTTTCAAATGGCACATCTACTCATGATGGAGAATAATTGTGCCAATCTATTTTGAAATACATCAATAATTGTAGGAGAAATGCTCCGGACAAACGCAATTTTAGTGATTGACCTTGAGCTGTGACCTTGAACTTGAAGCTATCAAAAAATTCTTTCAAATGGCACATCTACTCATGATGGAGAATAAGTGTGCCAATCTTTTTTGAAATCCATCAATAATTGTAGGAGAAATACTCCGGACAAGCACAATTTTAATGTTTGACCTTGGGCTGTGACCTTTAACTTGAAGCTATCAAACATTCTTTCAAATGGCACATCTACTCATGATGGAGAATAAGTGTGCCAATCTATTTGAAATACATCCATAATTGTAGGAGAAATGCTCCGGACAAACACAATTTTAGTGTTTGACCTTGAACTGTGACCTTGAACTTGAAGCTATCCAAAAAAATCTTTCACATGGCACATCTACTCTTGATGGCTAATTGTGCCAATTTATTTTGAAAATCCATCCATAAATGTAGGAGTAATTGTCCGAACGCACATACACCGACTTGTCATAGTAAGAACTATGTTTCGCACACCGCAAGCGGGCTCGACAAAAATCGTGTTAGGAGACGCCAAATGAACCTACGGTTAAAACCGGGTAAATACGATATCTGTCGATAGCCCTGAAAATTATCTTATTTATAATTCCCTTGAAGAGAGACAAGTGGTGTATGTCCAAAAAAAATTGTCAAATTGTGGAGAGATTGTTGGTTGAGCAAATGTTCGAACTCGAGACCCTTAAGGTTGTGGTAATAGGACGTTACGAAGGGTCAAACCGTGCTTGGCATTCATGCACCTTGATTAATAGCCCCTTTAAAGGATTTCTGATTTTTCGTTTTTATATGGGGCAAAATTAGCGTTAAATAAATGTAACAAAATGGAGAACAGCTTTATTTTCTAATTAAAGTAATTTGATTAATTTGGCTGATGTATTTTTCTGAATAAGTAAAATAATATGTCTTTGTGCCATTGAATTACCAATTATCCTATTTGTAGAGCTTTTTGTGCAGCATAAATGAAATTATCTATAGCCGTATGAAGGTGCATTAGACGTTTAACATTATCACATGTATCACAAAGTCGCAATTAAAGCCATTAGTCTTGCTACCAGAGGTGTACAATTGCACATTACGTAATAAGGCGTGCAAAATGCCGTAACTTCGTCTGCAATAAATATGTAGTTACGACATTTTGAACGCCCTACGTAGATTAGCTTTTATTTTTACCTTTACGTAGACCGTACCTTTTAACAGCTCAAAGTTCTTTCTAATATTAACGATAATTGCATTAGATTCAACAAGATAAAATGTGACTTGTTATCATAACTTTCTTTTAAGTTAGCACAACGTGCTCAAGGTGAGTTTTTTTTATCAAGCTGCGTCTGGCGTCCGCCGTTCTGAGTCCGTCAATATCATGCGTGCACTCTAGAGAACACATTTTTGGCTAAAATATCTTGATATTTGGTCAGAATATTTATCTCCATGAAATCTCCGTCAAGTTCGATATAGAGTCAAGTGAGCTCAAATACTAGGTCAAATCTTATAAAAATCTTGTTTAAATAGGTTTGACAAGTGAAATTATGAGATCTAAATAATTCTGCGCAGATAAGCGAGCGTTTCCGGTTGAGAATCGGGTGCATTCGACTCGGATGTGAAGTTGGAGCCTCTGAAATGATGCAGTGGTTATACTGGTGTGGGAAATACCAGTAATTCATTGTAAGGTGCTTCAGCCGCCGATATTTGACTGAAATACCGTTAAAAGTAGCGTTAAACCTCATTCAAACCAATAACTTACTATCCCGCTATCGTCAACGCATTAACGAATAAACGTCAGCTTTCTTCTACGTTTTCATCTTCGTACTCTCGAGATAACGTTTTCCTACTATAGAGACAAATCGATATCTTCAACGATGATCGAAATATCTTCAGGTTAATATCGAGATATCGTGCCCATATTATCGAGTTATCGGCATTTTACTTTAATAGTTCAGCATTGTCCTGTCTTTATATCGTCTTCGTATATTCGCCGTACTGTGGTGCTATCGTACTAGCCCATTTAATTCATTATACGAACTTCGTACTATCCCGATATCGACATCGTACCATCGTATTTTTACCAACATGTTTGTACGTTCAATCGACTATTTTTATTCTAAGAAATCTTTGGAATCTAATTTTATCCTATTTTTAATTCCAACTTGCATTATCTCTCAAACAATTTAATAAAATCAAATTCCTGAGTCAGAGATTTTTTGCATGCAATTCCGAAGAGGATGAGAAGGGAGTGTGATGTCAATTCCATAGCAGTTATATGAAAAAAACCTAGAGTACGATTATGATGATGCAAGAGTACGATGACAGAAACAAGAGAGTTTGATGCCAATTTCAAAGCAGTAATAAGAAAAAACCTAGAGTACGAATACGAAGATAACTACGACGACAGAATACATGATACGAATTTCATGACAATAATATGATAAAACCTAGAGTACGATTAAGATAATGCAAGAGTACGATGACAGAAATGCGAAAGGATGGCAATTCCATGGTAGCTTTATGAAAAAAACAAAAACAATTCGAGTACGATTACGATAACACAAAAGTGCGATGACGCAAATGCGAGAGTATAACGGAAATTCCTTGGTAGTAATAGGACAGCATCGCCAGAGCATGGTGACGAAAACACAAGAGCACGATGACGCAAATGCGAGAGTATAACGAAAATTCCTTGGTAGTAATAGGACAGTATGGCCAGAGTACGGTGGCGAAAAAACAAGAGCACGGTGACGGAAACGTCAGAGTATTATAAGAAGAGTATGATAATATTTCTTTGATAGTAATATTACAAAATCCGCAGAGAACGATAACGCAATAGGACGATGACGGAAATGCGAGAGTATGATGATAATTCATTGGTAGTATACTATGACAATATCCCCAGAAGACGATGACGATAACGTCAGAGTATTATGACAAGAGTACGATGACTTTTCTTAGGTAGTAATATTACAATATCCCCAGATAACGTAAGGCTAGAGTACGATGATGGAAATCGTGAGAGTACGATAAAAAATCCCCATAGTTCGATTACGATAACGCGAGCGTACGATGACGGAACACTAGAGTATGCTCACAATTACATGACATTTATATGAAAATACTCAAAGAGTGCGATGACAATATCACAAGAGTCCGAGTTAGAATCGAGAGCATGGTGACAATTCTCAGTAGTAATATGACAATATTCGCAAAGACCGTTTACGAAAAAGCAAGATTACGATGATGGAAACGCGATAGTAAGAAAACACTTCCTTTGTAGTAATAGGACAATATGCCAAAAGCACGTTAACGGAAACGCAAGAATAACATTACGGAAACGTAACAGTATAAATACAGTTCCTTGGTTGTAATAAGTCAATATTCCCAGAGGTACGATGACGATAATGCGAGAGCACGATTACGATTTCTTGATAATAATATGATAATATCACGAGAGTACGAGGACGATACCCTTAAAGTAATATTTTAATATTACCAGAGTCAGATCACGATAATGCGAGAGAACGATACCTTGATAGTCATCTGACAAAGTCACCAGAATACGATGGCTGTTACGCGATCGTACTGTAACGTTTTCGGGAGTCTACGATTATGACAGAGAAAAAAGTTCGACAGAGACAGCGCCAGAGTACGATTTTTTGAGATTTTGATATAAGCGCTGAGCCATCAAACCCTTGCAAGTTCCATTGTCACTGATTACTGAGCATAGATTTCGCGATGTAACAAATAAGTAAGACAAGCGACACGCGAGAAAGTTAATCTCATTTCTTCTGGACTTTGAAATACCGCAAACATATGCATATAAATACATAGCTTGAAAGACATACGACGCTTCCGCTTCGATTTTAAACGGCGTTATTTTGCAAAGCTCGTAGCCAGACGCGTGTAACAAAACATGGAATGGTTGGTTTGCGACTAAACATCGTATGTACAACTTCAATAAGCTGAAGTTTCGACGTTTAGGTCGCCAAACCAACAGAATGTTTACCAGAAAGGGCGGCCAATGTCGGAGTTAAAATCTCAATTCCAGGATGAATGAAGGATTTGATGAGTAGATTGATTCTTTAATTGATAGCCGCTATTGGGCTATTCGGTGGCCGCTCTGGGATTCCATAGAAAAAACGATGTAAAAGCATTTAAAGAATTCTAATGAAGAATTAAACGTTTAATGACTAGTCATGAACAATCTAATTACTCCTCACACATTTCCCCATGATATCGCCTTAGGGATTCAAAACAAAGCATTAATAATCATCACGTGACTATTTCGATCGGCTTCTAGACGCGAAGATTTCATATTTCTAATCGTTTGATCGAAGTTAATAACTTCATGTAGTTTTCTCACCAATTATTTTCGCGGGAACTCAATGTAATGAGATTTGATAGCATCAAACACCAAATACTTCCCGACATGTACCATACATAAACTACTTTCTAAAAATGAAGAAATGGAGTTAAATAACCGCTTTCTGATACACAGTCCTAAGCGCGTCAGATTTCTAATCTTCAATCATGGGATGTCGTAAGTTCGATCCCCGGCGGCGGCACATATTCTGTCCGACATTTGTCTCTCACCAATGGTTGGATAATCGTAACCCTAAGTGGGATAGCAGCTGGAGGTTAGGAAAGGATATAGTGGTAGTACTGGTCTGAGAAATACCAGGAATCCATGGTTAGGTGCTCCAGCCGCCGCGATATGACTTAAATACTGTCAAAAGCCCATTCAATTAATTAATCTGATACGAAATTAAGTAGTAACGTGTAAACGAAAAACGGGTCGTCATAAATACTTATATGAATCTAAAAATATTCTTGAAATTTGCATTTTGTTTACAAATAAGGTTTGTGTATCTACTTTGTTAAAGTCTGTGGTCTTCTGGTAAAACGCCGGAATCGGGACCGGTGGATCCCGAGTTCGAATCCGGCCAGCGCTTTTTTCTGAGCAAAACATTAACTACAGGATGCTCTATCCAGGTTTTTTATGGGTACACGTGAGGGTTATAAGTAAATGTGCTGCACTCTCCTAATCTGTTAATAGCCGACTTAAAACTGGATGATTGTGGGTAAAGTATTGTAAAATCGTTGGGCGAACTTCGGTCTCAAAGTAGACTATGAAATAAACTTTTTTAGCAGCTTTGATAGCTTAAGTAAACAGACCAAATATTGGGGCCGTCTGAAGGTTCAACGAGTGTAAACTGCCGCTGGAGGCTTAACCACTAAATTCATTGAATGCCTACGCAATAAAACTAATTCTGGTGTATTTCGAGAATATTACAAACTCAATTCAAATTGCAGTGAAATCTTTCAAAAGCACGCTATCTAACCAATTCCCACTCAATGCCGCTTTTTAAGCATATCAAAAAAAAAAAAAAAAAGTTTGGAAAACATTGTGGACATTGCTTGTAACAAGCAATTTCTTCAATGTTCACAATGTTTTCTACCGAATTCCAGCAACTTGAAATTGTTGTCTGCAACTTCTTTCAATTTGAACTAGAGTCTAGGATTCTGTCATATTTTAATGGGTTAATTTTAACCTCGTTTATTTATCGTGATAACCTTTGGCAAAGAGGATTACTTAGAAAACCGTGCTTTGCTAGCTTACAGAATTTTCAGTACTTTTGTTTTTAAATTGAATTAATGTTTCGTTGTCAATAGTGGCGTCCAATTAACAAATCGCTGGACCTGTCCACTTGCTGCGTTAGCCGCTCCCATTGACTCCAGATGGAAGTCCCGCTTCAAATCTAAATGGTGTTATTTTGCTAAATTTACGGCTAGTAGTATGTAACAAAAAGTAAAATCGATGGTTTGCTACATAAACGTCATAACTTCAGCTTTAATAAACTGTAGTTACGACGTTTAAGTCGCCAAACCATCAAAAAAGCTGAACTGAATGGCGGCCAATTCTGGTCTAAATGAACAATTTCATTGGTCAAATGTATTTTTGATTGACGGGCGCGATTTGTCGTTGTCGTTCTAAGACCTTATAACAGCAGATGATCCAAGCTGTAGTTTCGAGCTGAAATTACGATATTTTACAATGACAACGACGATATATTAGTTTATGGTAATAGCACTTTAATGATAAGTTCACATCACATTCCATTCTCATAACAAGTCTATTCACGTCTCCCGTCTACATTCCAGTCGTCTGGAAGAGCGGGAGCTGCCGTCTACGAACTAGTGATGTTCCAGGCCAAATATTCAGGCTATTAAAGTCCTTTACTTTCATTGTCGGATAATCGGGGCGTTTCCTCAGATTCTTGACAGGATATCTCATATATACTGATAAGGAAAATATTGGAAGCATTCCATTGTTATTACTCATCTTGTAGAACTCAAACGATACCCTATATGCCACTTAATGGTCAGTGTCCGTTACAAAGAAGACCACGGGTCAAATCTTCAAAGGGAGGTATCGATGTTTCTGAAACCTAGATAAGAAAAAAAAAATAAAAAGTGCCGAAAAATAGACTCAAACGAACATTTGATACTTTAAGTTATGCCAGGTATTGTCTTGGTGGTAATCTAATCGAGCTAACGTGGCTTTTTGTGGTTATATCGGATAGGTTGAGCGGAATTCCGTGTTTTATTTTTAGATATCACGGAATTCGGCTGTCGACATTGAAATGAAGGTAACACATTTACTAGCGAAACAGCCAATGTCCTAAATCATGTCACATGAAAGGCTATGCGCAAAACTACGGTTAGTGTTAATATTCGTAATGACGCTAATGACAGTTTTGAACTGATCTTTACAGACCGGCTAACGAACATAACTCCTGGTGACGTAACGATGACGTTGGTTTGATGTAATTTAAACTAATTGTAAGGCCTCAACGGTTATTCCCACCACGTGAATGTCCTATATTCTTCGCAACTGTCTCGTATTAATCTAGAAATAGATTCTTAGCCTACGTAGGCTATTAGGGTAATACCCTGTTTTTTCTGACAAGCGACCTTAGATTTTTGCAAAGCTTCTTTGCAGCCTATTGTTTTCAAATAGTATATGAGAGGAAAATAAATTAAAATCTGTGACATGAAAAAACATCGATACCTACCTTTAAATTAAACGTATACGCTATTAACCCTGGATGTCATACTTTTGAATCCAACATGGACGGATTTGCAAAGAATATTTTCTCCTTATATTCCAAGCGTGTATGGAGTAAGGTAAAATTGGGAAAAGGAACAGTCTACATTGCAATCTTAATATTTTTCTACGATTGATCGGAGATCAATCTTAGAGAAAATGTAGTGTAAGGACCATACTTTTGCTTTAATATTCACATAAGACTTCTGCAAATTATGTTCGTGTTGATTATGTCAGGGTAAAATCCGAAAAAAGGTTTATTTAAAAGACAAAGGGCGTTCTGTAAGAGCTTTTCCCTCCACCGATTTCTGTTTTTCAAACGGTATATTCTTAGTTTGTAAATATATACCAAACATCATATTTTACCGACATGAAGACAGTCAAATTTGAAGTGAAGCTCCTACAATAGCACTAGTCTTTCCAATTTGACGTTCCATTCTGAATAAGATTGACCAATCGCGGGCCCCATGAACTGACTCCATTGGTCAGGGTGAAATCCGAAAAAAGATTTATTTAAAAGACAAAGGGCGTTCTGTAAGTGCTTTTCCCTCCACCGATTTCTGTTTTTCAAACGGTATATTCTTAGTTTGTAAATATATACCAAACATCATATTTTACCGACATGAAGACAGTCAAATTTGAAGTGAAGCTCCTACAATAGCACTAGTCTTTCCATTTTGACGCTCCATTCTGAATAAGATTGACCAATCGCGGGCCCCATGAACTTGTATAAGCTGTAGTTACGACGTTTAAGTCGACAAACCAACAATAAAGGTTAACAAAAAGGATGGCGAATGCTGGAGATGAAATCTCAGGCCGGGATGAATAATATAACCCGGTTGGTCTGTTTATTTCTTTATTGACAGCCGCGATCCCGAGCAAATAAAATCAATAATTTAATTTCATTATCGGATCTGCAAGAAACTGTTAATGATTAAATGCCAATATGTCATTTCATTGTAGATTACAAACAAAAACTATTCTTCACAAAGAAGAACGTTTTCAGTTTTGTCAAAAAGACATGAAAATCAAACATTTAAAATCGTCCGCAAAACTTAGGTCTTTTCAAAGCTTATGGGAGTGAGATAGAAATGTAGAGAGAGAGAGAGAGAGAGAGAGAGAGAGAGAGAGAGAGAGAGAGAGAGAGAGAGAGAGAGAGAGAGAGAGAGAGAGAGAGATAGAGAGAGAGAGAGAGAGAGAGAGAGCGTCTGTAAGACATGTTTAGAAACACCTCGTGCTGTAACATTCATGTTTCTCGGGTAGTAGTGGTTGACAAATCGCGGGCCCAACCATTTACTCCGTTGGCTCGGCTCATTGACTACAACAGGAAGTTCCGCTTCGATTTTAAATGGCGTTATTCTATATGCAAAATTTACAGCCAGAATCATGTAACAATAAATAATTTAAAAATTAAAAGAAAATGTCGGCGACCTAAACTTCGTAATTCCAGCTTAAATAAGCTATATTTAAGACATTTAACCCATTCCAACTCAAGCCCTCCTTTTTACGCCCCACAAGAAAAAAGCTTTGAAAAACATTGTGGACAATGAAGAAATTGCTTGTAACAAGCTATTTCTTCATTATCCACAATGTTTTCTATCCCAAAAGACGAAAAAAATAAAATAAAATTCCATCAACTTGAAATTGTAGTCCGCAGTTTCTTTCAATTTGGACCAGTCTAAAATTTTCTATGTTGGAATGGGTTAAGTAACCAAACCAACAAGAATGTTGGTAACCAAACCAACAAGAATGTTTCACAAAAATGGCGGCCAATACCGGAGTTCAAAGTTAAATCCGAGGGATATGAATCGTTTGATCGGTGGATTGATTGTTAGCCGCGATTCTTCAATTATAATTTAGATAATGTAAACATATCGTGTTAAAAAAAGAAACCCACAGAACAACAATACACACTGAAAAATATATGAATCACTATACTTCTACCTAACGTGCAATACCAAAATTCACAATATCTAAATATAAAAAAAGTTTCATCTCCATAGGCTAAAGGCATCTTTGAGCTAAATCGAAGACGGTTTGTTGTTACGAGAAAGGTGCAAGGATACAGGGTGAAACAACTGTAAGTTCGCCTGCTTCTTTAACCCGCTTGGTGTACCGTCGCACGAAAGTCAGAAATATAAATAGTTTCAAACTGCGAACTACCACTGGAGGCTTAACCTCTAAATTCACTACAAGTTTAGACTATAAAAGGTAGTTCTAATGTATTTCAGGAATATTGCAAACTTTGACTGCAAATTCATCTACTGGGTAGTTTTAGCTCACTTGAGCATATCGTGCTTGAAATGATTTCGATATGATCTTCAAATTGCACACTGCTTTTTGTGGCCACATGGATTAACTTTATTCAAACTGTAGAGAACTTCACGAAAAGCATGCTATTCAAATCCTGTGTTATTTTAAATTTGTTTATTTACCAAGTCAGATTACGTAACAAATCGTGCTTTTCTAGCTTACAGCACTTTCAGTACTTTGATTTAGTGTTAGCTGCACTTCGTTAAACGCAGATTATTTTCATTTAATCAATGTATTATCGTTTTGTTGGTGGGCGATATTTTACCTATGCGTCAGTTCACCTTTCAGCTGATTCAGGGGAAATTCATTCATCACTTATTCAACTTGACATGTTCTTATCCGTAAAACAAGCAATTTCTAAATGGAAAATCGTCGTAAAGTCCTGACCTATATCGCATTTGATTGATTGCTTCACTGCATATAAAGGAAGTTAGTGGTGTCAAATAGCAACGTTTAGATCGATGTTTCGTCTCTATGGCTTATTTATCCTCGTTATTCTATAATAAACTAATTATCGGCGTTAGTTTCTTGATTGCGTCTCAGTAAAGATACGCATGCATAATGTAGTTTAGTGATAAAATTTGGACTTATTTGCGAGTTGTTGTTTTTTCATGTCACAGATTTTGATTACTCCAACTCCCCTCATATACTGTTTCGAAAAATAGTTATGAGAATGTAAGGGATCGTTTATCAGAATAAACCCGGACATTTCCTTAATAGCCTACGTAGGCTAATAAAAAAGCCTACGTAGGCTAATAAACATTAACTTTAAACGATGAACATCTGCACGTTTTATTAACAGATTCACAGATTGTAAAATTAATAATCTTTTTAAAGTTTGGTACACTCTGCCTATCCGATTGTCTTTATCGGTCCGATCGTAACAATTACATCTGCCTTTTAATTGCTCAATCGATAATATAATGTATTAATCCAAATATCCCAAAAAGTCTAAGAAATTTGCCAATCACTGGCCCCGCCCACTGACTCTCTAGGCACCGCCTACTTACTCCAACAGGAAGTTCCGCTTCGATTTTTATCGACGTTAAAAAGTAAGTTGGTGATCTAAGCTACAGTTACGACGTTTACGTCGCCAAACCATCATAAAACGGTTAAGAAAAATGGCGGCCGATATTGGAGATAAAAAACAGGTCCGGGCTGAATAAATGATTTGGTTGGTCGATTGATTCCTTGATTGACTTGATTACCAGCCGCGAATGGTCAATTAAGGAGAGATTTTTAGTATATTTATTTCACTCAAAAAGTGTTTCTTTGGTTTTATGGTATAAAATCAATCACAAGCTAGTATGAAGCATTAGTCGTAAAAGTTGGCGGATCCATTCTGTATAAATAATGGGTTTGTCTTACTAATACCAGCAACATTCAGGACCCCCTATTTGCCTGAATTGCAAAACTACTGACTAGACAGTGTCACGTTGTCGAATAAAATTTCCTTTTTACTCTATCAGAGAACTCTTTTTTTCTTATTCATCCAAGCTCAGTAATCTTCGGTAAATCTAAGAAATGGTGAGATGATAAAAGAACGTAAATCGAGATTTTCTTATCCATTACCAGACGACAAACTCATAGATTGCTCGAAACTCAAAGAATTTAACCCATTCCACAATTCGACATTCGACAAAATTTTAGACTGGTCCAAATTGAAAGAAGCTGCAGACAACAATTTGAAGTTGATGGAATTTTTTTTTCATCTTTCGGGATAGAAAACATTGTGGATAATGAAGAAATTGCTTGTAACAAGCAATTTCTTCATTTTCCACAATTTTTTCTATAACTGCTTTATTGAGGGGCGTAAAAAGGAGGGATTGAGTTGGAATGGGTTAAGACGTCAAAAATTAAATGACGAAATCGTTACATATTTTGTCTTTGAGGTTGAAAACATCGTGAATAATGAAAAAATTCCTTGTAGCAAGCAATTTCTTCCTTCATTGTCCTCAATATTTGTCTAAGCCTTTTTTTCTTGAAGATTTCAAAAAGCGTGACAGTTTCGGAAATGGGCTACAATGGGTGTATCTACTATTCCGATTTTAGCAGGAGATGTTAACCAAGACCTGCACATAAGTGAGTGCAGTCTGATCTTGGTCTTCACACCCCCCCCCCCCCCCCTGCTTGTACTTTTCCTGTAAGAGTTAACCATGAAATTGATTTCTAAGAGAAATATTGAGTTTTTAACAACAGGTACTATCAGTGCTTTCAGCCCTTTGGGTTAAAGCAATTCAGTAATGTGATTTATGCTGCATGATAAGGATGAATTATTCTTACTCCAATGCTATTTGAATACAATATTCAGAAAAGTAGTTTTGCAGAAATTACAGGTCGTTTATCAAAATAAACTAGGGTGTTTCGACTGTTTCCTCCATAGCATACATAGGCTGTTAATCTATTTTTAGATTACGCCGAGACATTGGGTCATGAGAGATGTGTGTATAATGATTCACAAACTGACATCATCGTTGCGTCATCAGAAATTATGTTGGCTAGCCTGTCTTAAATACTATAAGGATCAGTGGTAATTAATATGAATATAGACTTCAACCGTTACGGTAGTTTTTCGCTAACCATTTGTGACATAATTCAGCACTTTGGTTGTTTCCCTTGTCACTTTTTTACCACCTGTTGACTTTGCGTCATATGCAAATGTGGCCATGGGTGTAGACTACCGAATTCTGTGATATCTTGAAATAATATGGAATTCCGCTGAACCTTCCCTATATAAGCTCAGATTACCGTGATGACAAGATCTGACTAATTTTAAAGTATTAAATGTTCGTTTGAGTGTATGTTATTTCGGCAATTGACAAATATTTCTTATCTACGTTTCAGAAACATCGAAACCTTGAAATATCATTTGTAGTACATTTTGTTTCGCCATTTAAATTTATGGATATTGGCATTTTGAGAAAAAAAAAGAAATATTTTGTCTTGTTACAACCAGTATTCAATAACATGGGAAATCAAGTCTTTGATTCATTATATGATACAGCCCTTTCCTGGTTAATCCCTGGTATTTACGTCCCTGTGATTTCATAATAGAAAAACATTGTGGAAAAAGAAGAAATTGCTTGTAACAAGCAATTTCTTCTTTTTCAAATTTTTTTCTGCCCTACTGAAACGTTATTTTTCAAATAAAATCAACTTTAAATTTTCGTCTGCAAAACCTTTGAATTTGGACGTGTCTAAAATATTGCAAAACAGGAAAGGGTTAATGGAGACGTCAATGTTGCATCAACCAAATACCAAAAAACACAATTTAGGAATAGTCCTAACAAAACAAGTTACAAGTTGAAGACGACAACTTTTGGTAAACGAATTATTAATATCTGTTGTCTTTTTGTGTAGAAAGTTTTTCTGATGGTGAAGAAGTTGCTTATAGCAAAATTTTTTTCTCAATGTGCGTAAAACTTGTGATAGTTTGGGAATGGGTTAAAGGCGGCTCTTGAATTGGGTTTCATGAAAATTTGACATAGCATTAAGTATCTGCTTTTCAGATCGATATTAATGTCATGTTCTTAAATTTCGTTAATGCATTATCAATTCAATTTGAAATATCGGATGAGTTCGTTTACCTTAGGGTGTAGCCGATAACGACTGACTTGATAGCGGTAGCCAATGGCGTGATTTATACGTCATGGAAACCACAGATAAGACAAGTTTCGGTGCAATCAACAGATAATGTGTTTACCCCATGAATTCTAGTCCCATTCGGTTTAACTTCGTTAACTAATTCGGCGTCTCGTAACGCTTAATATAGTTATTCCGATTAGAATATCAGCATAATCAGATTGTCTGAAAAACATAAAAGTTGGAGATTTGAAGAAAGCAAAAATGTTTCTTCCATAGTATATGAAAAAGCCGCTTTAAGGGGAGGTATCGATGTTTCTGAAACCCGAATTTTGCAAAGTACGGCAAAAAACGCTCAAACGAACATTTAATACTTAAATTTGAGTAAGTTAATGTCGTGGTGGTAATCTAATAGTTTTAAAGTGGCTTTTTTGTGGTTATACATGAAAAGTTCAGCGGAATTCCAGGTTATTTCTAGATTTCAAGGAATTTTTTACAACATGTGGCTATCTTTGTCTTATTTTATATTATTTGAATAATATGTTTCGTTAATTATTTTTACTTTTCCATTTCAGTTATTTTGAAAACCAATTTCGCATTTTGTACCCTCTGATTTA
Organism: Fragum fragum; assembly: GCA_946902895.1. NCBI lineage: Eukaryota > Metazoa > Mollusca > Bivalvia > Cardiida > Cardiidae > Fragum > Fragum fragum. Next base: position 3,050,924 of record OX336381.1, read on the forward strand.
GGGATAATCACTCATGTCTGTAACTACATTTTAAAGTACGTTTGTCTATGGTCGTTGACTTGTATATTTTAAAGTACGCGTCTAAAAGTACGAAAGGCACAAAGAGAAAATAAATCGAAAAACTGTCTGTGAATTATATGCAAATCTTGATTGAAAACGGTGATAATTATTTTCCAGTAAGCGATTTTTTAGGAGATATCATTTGCAGCTTAAAATAAGAGATTTTTCTCACATTTAAGTAGCAGTTACTTAAAACGTTTTAGTATTCAAAGCATCTTTAATTAACACCTTTGCAATATATGAAAACGGTACTTGATAAAAGAATTCACATTTACAATTGGCTATACGCCATTTACACCTATGAAATAATGTAGTCATAACATATTAAGGCATGATTAAATTCTTTAAACTTAAGAGTGATCTTTTAAAGTCAAAAGTTTTAACTAAAACAACAACAACAAAAAAAGGGAAGAAAAAAAGAAAAAAAATCCACGTAACTTTGAAATCGCAAAAGGAGGTTTTTGAACAAGAGTTGGAATACTGATTGTGCATGCATGTATATATCCAGTTTAACACGATACCAATTTTGTAACAATATAAGAATTATTTCTTTTACAAACTCGCTATGCCTTGTAACTCGATTAGAAATTACAATTATTTTGCCTGACATATTTACCGCGCGTGCCACGATATGAAATAGCATTTTTTATCCTGAATCAAGCTCTAGAATTGGTTTTGTTTGAATCTACTTTAATTCCACTTTAACAGTATTTTAGTCATATCGCGCGGCTGGAGTACCTAACAATGGATTCCTGGTACTTCTCACACCAGTACCACCACTACATCCTTTCCTGGCCTCCAGCTGCTATCCCACTTAGGTTTACGATTATTCAACCTTTGGTGAGAGATTGATTGAATGGGGTTCAACGCCGATTTTAACAGTGCTTCAGTGATATCGCGGCGCCTTGAGCACCTAACAATGGCTTCCTGGTATTTCTCAGCAGTACCACCACTACATCCTTTCCTAGCCTCCAGCTGCTACCCCGATTAGGTTTAGGATCATCCACCCATTGCTGAGAGACAAATTTCGAAAAGGATGTGCCGCCGACGCGGATCGTAAAAATAGGAATATTACCTGCTTTTCCAATCTAATGGCGTTTTCATTATAAAATCCTTTCTTTGTGTTTAATCTACTAAATTTACTATACATTTAATGTAATGTTGTCTATTCCGTATGCTCTACTGTACTTTGAAACATCGACATTTTTATTGAATGAGGACATTACTTTTCTTGTGATGTCGATAACGACAGTGTTGATAATGATGTCGATAACGACAGTGTTGATAATGATGTCGATAACGACAGTGTTGATAACAATTGCCAACTGCGTAATCGATTCGTCATTGAAACGCAAAATATAAGGTAGTTTTCTTTGCAATCAACAGACAACGTATTCAACCGATGAATTCCGGCTCCATTCGGCTTGTATTTCGTTGACTTATTTGGCGTCTCGTAACGCCAAATATTTTTGCTTCTTTTCTTTTCTTTGAGTTATCACTTCTCATTTTCATTAAAAAATCATCTTAAACACCTTCTTACTCTACTTGTCTGAGGGCATTCCAGTAAGAATTTGAAGATTTAGAGCCAAGATATTTTTTCCAAAATCTTTGTTAGAGCAACTTTAAAGACAAATTTAAATGCTTTTATAGTTATGGTCAATGATTGTAAATAAGATACTGCCAAATACAACACATCAATAAAAGACATATTCTTATCCACAATACTTAGCTATTTTACGATTCAAGCCGCGGTCATAGCGCAGTGGTATAGGACTCCTAGTCATGGGGTCCCTGGTTCGATCCCCGGCAGTAGAGAATATCCTTTCCGACATTCGTCTCCGACTAATGGCATGATAATAGTAAACCTAAGTTTGGTGAGCAGCTGGAGTCTCGGACAGTGTGAAGTGGTAGTACTGGTGTGAGAAATACCAGGAACCAATGGTTAGGTCAAACAGCCGTAGCGATATGATTCTGTTAAAAGTGGGGTTAAATCCCATTCAATGAATCAATACACAGAACACGTATTTTGCGATTTAAATGTATCTAATGTTGCTTCATAGTATACCTTATCATACATTTGTCATCAGATTGTTAAAAGGTCTAGTAATAGCAAACCGAATCTGGTTGCCTATAATAAATCGAAGAATGATTTTATATTTAAAATATTATCTCCCTTAAAAATATATTCTGAGAAATTTTGAAATCATATTGACGATGGGATTCCTTGCATTAAGCATTATATATTCTTAACCATATTGACAGTTAGCGAAGTAAAACTAAACGGTAAATTCGCCAAAGCAACGTCACAATAGGGTATTGCTCTGAGAAACCAAAATACTATGACGTCATGGGTAGATTCAAGACGTCGGGATTCTTCGCATATCAAGGCAGATATTCCGAATTAGAAGGGGGCGGAATCAACTTGTTGGAAATAAGACCCCGAATCTTTTCACTTAAATCAGCTGTACATTTTATTCTGAAGGGGATGTTGTTTTCTTGGTCAAATGAAAAACAAATCAACAAAAAAAACCTTAAGTTATCAATCACATAAAAGAGAGTTCAATTTAAGTGAATTTACGTACGTATTATTTCTTATGAACCTCTAAAATACCTTTAGCTGAGTTGGCTGGAAGCAAAATGGAATTTTCCAATGCTTTCGAGTCCATTATTTCTTTAGCCTACCTCGGCACGAAGCTCTACGGAAAGTGTTCAAATAATTTAAATCTACCCCTTACTGTGGTTGCTTTAGTACAATGGGCGATAACAATATGATACCCCTCGGATCATTTATGGGCTTCAGTTGACGCAACGAATTTTTATCTTAGAGAAAAACTGTGAAGTACATTAACAAAATTTAGTACAGATTGGGCATTTGAAAATTTATTCTTCAGGCTAAACGATTAGGGGTGGTTTAACTTGTAAATGTTTAGAAAAAATTTATGCTTACGGCGACATCACATTTCTATGCTAAATCTGACAGTAAAATTGTTCTACGATATGAAACCTTTAAATGGTTCATTTGCAAGATTAAGGACACACGGTAGCTTGGAATACATTGTGAGGGGTATTGTCAGAAAAGAACATCAAGTACTTTCTTGAAAGTCGTCAGCCTGCTTTCTTTCCTTTTTTTAATAGATACATCACTATCGAATCTGAAACAGGACAGTTCATTACCTTCTCGTCGGAATTTACACTAACCTTGGCCCACACTAAATGTGCCTGCCTATTGAGAATGGGTGGTCTACATGTACTTGAACGCAGAATATGAGTAATAAAAAAAAAAAAAAAAAAAAGATATATCAAAAACACTATACATCTTCAAGGAATATTATCTTTTATTCATTGTAATTACAATGCATCACTTATAGGATTTGCACATAGATTAGAAAGATCAAAAACGCGTAAAATAAATCATTTTAGAATCCTGTATGGTTGTTCAAGGATAAAACTTGTGATTTTAATGATGAATTGGCAGAGGAAATCAATTAGCAACAATAAATATAATACTTGCTTCCAATTTTCATAGTTCTAGAAACAAATTGGAAATTTAATGTTTTCAAAGAAATGCGGTTAAATATATTTGAATTTTACATAGAAAGGTGAAAAAGTTTACAACAGGAAAATTTCAGAGCTTGCAGATGTATGGAGGTAGAATGTCAATTGTACTTTATAAATAGATGTATCACTGGTCACTGACATGGTAGATTGAGGTATCAATAGACCTCCTTAGTATGTTAATCATACGAAAAGGGGCATGAAACATAAGAAAAAATGATGGGGTATCGATGTTTCTGAAACCTAGAAAAAAAAAAAAAAAAAAAAAACAAGTGTCGAAAAATGCACTTAAATTTACATGTATCGCTGGTCACTGAAATGGTAGATTGGGGTATCAATAGACCTTAGTTTGTTAATCATACGAAAAAGGGCATGAAACATAAGGAAAAATGATGGGGTGTCGATGTTTCTGAAACCTAGATAAGAAGAAAAAAAAAAAAAAAAAAACAAGTGCCGAAAAATACACTTAAATTTACATGTATCGCTGGTCACTGACATGGTAGATTGTGGTATCAATAGACCTTAGATTCTTAATCATACAGTCATAGGTATCAAACATAAACAAAAATGATTGATTGGTTGAATTGGGTGTCGATGTTTCTGAAACCTAGATAAGAAAAAAAAAATACTAAGTGCCGAAAAATTCACTTAAACTAATATTTGATACTTTAAGTTGAGTCAGGTATTGTCTTGTGGGTAATCAAATAGGCCGTAAGTGGATTTTTGTGATTATATGGAAAGGTTCAGCGGAATTCCAGGTTATTTTTAGATATGTCGACATCGAATGACCTAATTTGCATAAGACCAAAAGTGAACAGAAGGTAACAAATTCTCTAGCGAAACAGTCAACGTCCTAAATCATATCAGATGAAATGGTTAGCGCAAAACTACGGTAAGTGTTTATATTCGTAATATCGCTTACGACTGTTTTGACTGATTTTTACAGAATGATAGACCGGCTAGCGAACACTACTCCTGATGACGTTGTAATGATGATGTTGGTTTGATGTAATCAGAATGGCTTTTCGCGCCGCGTTAATGATACTTTATTCTTTGCAGCTGTCTCGGATTAATCGTAAGCGATTAGGGAAATACCCTGCTATTTTTTGATAAGCGACCTCAGATTTTTGCAAAACTATTTTTCGGAATATTGTTTTCAAATAGTTTATGCGAGGAAATAGAAATATTTAAAATCTGTGACAGGGAAAAAACACCAAAGCGGCTGGGTCACCTAACAATGGTATTCTGGTATTTATTACATCAGTACTAGCAAAACATCCTTTCCTAGCCTCCAGCTGCTCTCCAATTAGGTTTACGATTATCCACCCATTGGTGAGAGACAAATGAGAAAGGATATATGCTGCCGCCGGGGATCAAACCAATGATTGAAGATAGGGAGTCTGATGCGCTACGGACTGCTCTTTGACGAAGGAATAAGGCAAACTGGAAGCATACATCTTAGTATTACAAATCAAGGTTCCAACGGTTCTTTGCATCACGTGAATGATCATATATTCTTCGCAACTGTCTCGGATTAATCAAAAAATAGATTAATAGTCTACGTACTGCTTTTTCTGATGAGCGACCTCAGAATTTTGCAAAACTACTTTTTCAAGTAGTATACTAGAGGAAATAACGATAATAAAAATATCTGTGACATGAAAAAAACAAAACAAACATCGATACCTACCTTTAAAATTGACAGGTGGCCATGGTTGGGTGCACCAACTAAACGCGGTTTTATTGAAATATTACTGAAAGTCGAGTTAAACCAATTTCACTTGCTTGCAGTCCAAATTCAAACTGAATGCAGGATTCAAACGGTTATACGCACCGCGTAAATAAACAAATATTCTTTGCAACTGTCTCGTCTTAATCTAGAAGTATTTAAACAGCCTACGTGGGCTATTAGGAAAATACCCTGGTTTTAGCTCACCTGAGCACGAAGTGCTCACGTTGAGCTATTTTAATCGTCCTCTGTCCGACGTGTGTCAAAAATCTTAAAATGACATCTCCTCCAAAACCGCTGGGCGGATTCAACCAAATTTGACAGGAATGTTCCTTGGGTGGTGCCCTTTAAAAATTGCTAAAAGAATTGAAATCCGTTAAAAGCTCTCGTTGCCATGGTAACAAAACAGATATTTTAATAAAAACTTTAAAATGTATTTCCTCCTGCCCAAGAAGGCGTAGAATCTTGATATCTGGCATGAAGCATCAGTACAATGACATCTTTCAGAATTGATAAAACCATCACCCTCGGGTTCCCGGGGGGGGCTAGGGCTAATGTAGAATAAAGTATTTTTTAAACCACATTTTACCCCAAACTATTGGGCGTTTTATAACCAAACTAGGCAGAAATGTTCCTTTGGTGGTGCCCTATTAATATTGCTAAAGGGATTTAAGAACTATGGTTGCCATTGAAACAAAACTGAAATTTCAAAATAATTTCTAAAAATTATCTTCTCTTGACCCAGAATGCATAGAGCCTTGATATTTGGCACGATTTAGCAGTACGTTGACCTCTTTCAGAATTGCTTAAATAATCACACTCGGGTCCCAAGGGGCGGAGCCCAGGGGGGGGGGGGGCTTATATAGAAATAAAGAAGGATTTTTAAAGTGAATTTGGCCAGATTCAACCATTTTTGGCAGAAATGATCCATGGGTGGCGACCTTTAAAAATGCAAAAATCATTGAAATCCATTAACAAAACTGAAATTTTGATAAAATCTTTAAAAATTATCTCCCCCCAACCCAAAGGACCTAGAGTCCTCTAGTACATTGACCTCTTTCAAAATTGCTAAAATCACCAACCTCGGGCCACCAGGGGCGGCGCCTAAGGGGTCGGGGCTTATAAAGAAATAAAGGATTTTTAAAACGACATTTCCTCCCTAAAACACTCGGCCGATTTCAACCAAAGAATTTTAATCAGTTGAAAACTCTTGTTACTATGACAACAAGAGTAAAATTGAAAAAAAAAAATCCACTCCTGACCCAGAAGTTGAAGATACTTGAATTTTGCATGAAGCATCAGTACATTGGCCTCTTTCAAAATTGATAAATTTCAGAGCCACAGGGTGATTAGGCTTTAATAGAAATAAAGAAGGCAACCCTCTCAAAACTATTGGCCAATTTAAACCAAATTAGGCAGAAATTCGTTAGTACGTTAATAATTACTAAAATATTTGAAATCTGTTTAAAGCATGTGTAGGCATGGTGACATAAGTTGAGTTAAGTTAATGTTAAAGGAGTTCTTCTCCCGACCCAATTTGTATTAGGCCTTGAAGAAAAAAAGAGCCTTATCTAAGGTAAGCGGGGCCACTGGCCCCTTGTGTCTGATAAACGACCTCTTATTTCCGCAAAACTGATTGTTCAGAATATTATATTGAAATAGTATGTGAGAGGGAGTAAGAATAATTAATACCCTTAATTCATTCTCACACAATCTTGTTTTTTTATGCCCATGAAGAATTGTATAAAAGAAAAGATAATGAGAAAAGTACACATTGCTTGTTTCATAATGTTTTCTACCCTATATGTGCTTTAGTTTTCAGTTTCAAACCGATCTGAATTGTCGTCTGTAACTAGTCCAGCATTTTGTCGTTTGGCAATGGATAGAAAAAATCGATTAAAATTACAATAAACATCCTTAAACATGTGTAACTGTATAGCTTATCACAACATCGGTATACAGCTGGTATGCTCAGTTCTGAAAAATTTAATTAAATGGGGTTAAATTCCTCTTTTGACAGTATTTCAGTCATATCGTTGCGGCTGGAGCGCCTAACAATGGCTTCCTGGTTTATCTCACACCAGTACTAGCACTACATTCTTTCCTAGCCTCCAGCTGATATCCCATTTAGTTTTACGATTATCCACCTATTGGTGAGAGACAAATGACAAAAGTATATGTGCCGCCGCCGGGGATCGAACCTATGACACCCATGATTGAAGATTAGGAATCTGATGCGCTATAACGGCGGCAGTTCTGAAAATAGAAGGCAAATTACTCTCTTTAGAATTGAAAACTTGTGTGTTATTGAAACCGTGACCGCATCTGAGTTAAACGAGTTATTGGTAGGTGTTTTCATATTTAGAGGGCTTTATACGCGTTCTACGAATTATATACAATCCTCGTATTACGCCATTTTCAAAAAGTACAGCTGTTTTGGGGAGACAGGTTTTGAAATAGATAACCGAACCTAACTGGGCACTACTTCTCGTCTAACCTAGTAATATCCTACTAGGTTATCTGAACTGGGTAACAGAGATGAACGCCTTCGGAGTCTATCAAAAACCTATGGTATTTTCTTAAAAGGGAGTTATCGATGTTTCTGATAGCTAGAAAAGAAAACTTTTCCCAATGCCAAATTACGCTAAAACGAAATCTATTGTGAGACAAATATAGAGAAAATGTCTCGACTGAATCTAAGAATAGAATAACAGCCTATGTAGGCATTTAGGGAAATACACCGGTGTTACCAAATAAACGACCTATGATTTTCGCAAAACTACTTTTCAGAATATCTTAGAATAGTGTATGAACGGGTATAAGAATAATTAAAATCAATTCTTCACTCGTTTTTCTAATCGCGACCTTTGGGAGCGATTAGTGTCCGCGTTTTCGAAATTCATTCGGTGACCCTATTTCCCAAAAGTTCCTTTAACTCAACTTGACTCATACAATACCTTACATTCTTGTTCTAATTGCTGTTTATATAGGAGCTTCTGAATTTCTTTGAATGTTGAGTCTGGAATATCTTTTTCCGAGCTTGCAATAATGCTTTAAAGGGAGGCATCGATGTTTCTGAAACCTAGATAAGAAAAAAATACCAAGTGCTGAAAAATAGCCTCAAACGAACATTTTGGTCAGGTGGTAATCTAATAGACCTAAAGGGGCTCTTTGAGGTTAAATCGGAAAGGTTCAGCGGAATTCCAGATTATATTTAGATATCGAATGACATCGAATGACCTCATTTGCAAATGACCCAAAGTCAAACTAGAGCTGTCGCCCTCAAGGGCTGACGAGAATACCCCCCCCCCCACCGCTAAAAAGGCTTTTCTATGAAGGAGTGGAATTTGAAGGGGCATTTTATGACCCCTTTTTAAGTAGGAGTGGAAAAGTAGCAATTGTGTATGTAATTATGTTTTCAGCTTCTCCCCCCCACCTCAAACCCGCCCCCCCCCCCCCGATCGCGTCTTTTTTTTTCAAGTCTCACTCTCCTACACTTCTGACCCTTGAAAGCTATGTACCAAGTATTAGAGAGGACGGAATTGTTCAGTTAATTGTTAATTGTAAATGACTTACAGCGTTTTGATGGCAAACATGTATATATATACAAGATGATGTAACTCCCCTTATGGTTACTGAGTTTTGCAATTTTAAATTTTGACTACTCCCCCCCCCCATTAAAAAGTTCAAAATGGCATAACTCTGAAACTAACGACTGGATCAAGATGAAAATTGCAGGTGCACAACTTCATACGATAGGAAACAACCTGATAAGATTTCAGCAAAATTGGTCAAAAAATGTGGGAGGAGAAGAGGACACAAAATTATGTCCCCCCCCCCCATTAAAAAGTTCAAAATGGCATAACTCGGAAACTAACGACTGGATCAAGATGAAAATTGCAGGTGCACAACTTCATATGATAGGAAACAACCTGATTAAATTTCAGCAAAATTGGTCAAAAAATGTGGGAGGAGAAGAGGACACAAAATTATGTCCACGGACGGACGGACAGACGGACGGACAGACGGACAACCTGATTCCAGTATACCCCCATAACTTCGTTGTGGGGGGTATAATGAGGATTTAACAAAACCGCAAAATGAACACAAGACAATTTCATTTCGGGTTTTTTGATTACACATATCACGTGATCTTTTAGATATGAACACATCTCGGGTTACTTCTCATCTCAACTTGCCACGGACAATCAGTTAGTTGTAGCCGAAGACAATAATTATGGCACATGTAAAGGATGACATAAAAAATCGTTAAAGGGAGGTATCGATGTTTCTGAAACCTAGATAAGAAAAATTACCAAGTGCCGAAAAATAGACTCAAACGAACATTTAATACTTTAAGTTAGGTCAGGTATTGTCTTGGTGGTTATCTAATACACCTAAAGTGGCTTTTTTCTGGTTATATCGGAAAGGTTCAGCGGAATTCCAGGTTATTTTTAGATATCACGGAATTCGGCTGTCGACATTGGATGACCTCATTTGCATATGACCCAGTCAAATGAAGGTAATAAATTTACTAACGAAACAGCCAACGTCCTAAATAATGTCACATGAAAGGACTGATTTTTACAGACCGGCTAGCGAACATTACTCCTGATGACGTAGCGATGACGTTGGTTTGATGGAATTTGAACTAGATGCAAGGTTCTAACGGTTATTCGCGCAACGAGAATGCCCTATAATCTTCGTAACTGTCTCGGATTAATCTAAAAATAGACTAATAGCCTACGTAGGCTATTAGGGAAATACCCTGCTGTTTTCTGATAAGCGACCTCATATTTTTGAAAAACTACTTTCCGGCATATTGTTTTCAAATAGTTTATGAGAGGAAATAAAATAATAAAAATCTGTGACATGAAAAAAACCTACATTTAAAAGACTTCTAAACATGATTTAGTTTGTTTTCAATTATTGAAAAATAAGGTAATAATCATCGCAGTAATTTTTTTTGTGATTCGCCGTCCCTTGTTCGATATTCACGTGATCTCGAGTGACATGTGGTAGTCATGTGACCATAGATAGGCAATGTTTACAAATATGGCTCAGGTCGCTGATGCATTTTTACAATAATCACCCAGTGCTTTAAAAAAACTAGAGCGATTAAGGGGGATCGCAGGAATCAAGCAAACACGATTATTGTGGGATTTACAGCTTTTACTCAATAAAAATCAAATAAATGCAAAACGAAAGTAGATTATTTTGAAAATTAGAATGTAAACATATCAACTTCCGGTTTCTACTTTAAATCAAATTAACACATCAAACCTTTAACAAGTGTCATCTAGCTTTCAGCTTGGTCCATTTTACTTAAGTTTTTTTACGGTTGTAAAGCCGAATAACGAAATCGCGTGACTACAGAGTGCCGTAGATAATTTGATAGTAATTTCATCATATTATAGGATTTTTTAGGAAAAGGGCGAAACTGCCTTGTGCAAACTGTAACGTTACAATAACGTAATAGTCTTTTTTTCTTTTGAATTTTACTCATAACGCTTTAATATTATTTTTTCCTAAGTCTTAACCGGTATTTCAAGTCGATCACCCGGAAACAAGTTTCCGCGCATTTCCACGTATACTCATTAACTTGAAGTGAAAATCTACGTGAGTTAAGTATGATCGTTACAGAATTGGCCATGTTGAGGGTCAAATTATAATCGAGGTCATTGATTTCTTACCGTAGAAGCTGTTATTTTTTGTTGTTAAGATTCTAAAAGGAGTTCACGTATTACAGTTGATCAAAAGGAGAATGTTATGCTTGAACATTCTAATTTTGCTGTGCGTGACACGAGCTTAAACCAATTCGGACACAATGAAATTTTAGACCAGTCCAAGTTCAATGAAGTAGCAGACGACAATTGTAAGTTGATGAAATCTTTAAAATCCTGGTCCTTTTGGACGGAAAACATTGTGGATAATAAAGAAATTGCTTGTAACAAGCAATTTCTTCTTTTTCCACAATGTTTTCCAAAGCTTTCATAATGAGGGTCATTTAAAAGCGTCACTGTCTGGGAATGAATTTGAACTGAATTCTACACTTATTACCCTTTCAGCGCATTCCAATTTCTCAGTACTTTTGGTCCTTTGATTAAGCTGTAGTACAATTTGAGCACGATAGTATGTGATCGTATATCATAACGAGAAAGAATCGATTGCGTTCGTATCTATCAATCAACAATTTAAGCTCTTGGTATTTCAGATTAAGACCCTCATAATGTCTGTATTACTTAAGAAGAGAAAACCAAAGACTATTGATAGTTCCTTCTTTCAATGTGTATACCTACGGATTACAAGATTAACCCATTCCCACACAAAAAGATTTTAGACCAGTCCGAATTGAAATATGTTGTTTCTTCTGAAATCAAGCAGGCGTACAGCCTTGATATTTTGCATGAAGCATCAGTATATTGATCTCTTTCAAAATAGCTAAAAATCATGCTCCTCGGATCCCAAGGGGTGTAGCCCCCAGAGGTTGCGGGGTTGTGGTTTATATAGAAACAAAGACATATTTTTAGATTACATCTTCTCCCAAACTACTGGGCCAATTTGAACAAAATTTGCTAGAAATGTTCCTAAAATTAGCTAAGTGAATTGAATCCGCTAAAAACTCTGGTTGCATTGGAAACAAAAGTGAAAATTTAAGATAATCTTTAAAAATCTTCCACTCCTGACCCAGAAGGCGTAGAACCTTGATATTTTGCACGAAGCATCAGTATATTGACCTTTTTCAAATAAGCTTAAATCATGATCCTCGGATCCCCAGGGGCGGATCCCCAGGGGGATTTGGTTTAATATACTAATAAAGAATGATTTGTAAATAACATCTCCTCAAAAACCACTAGGCAATTTGAACCAAATTTGGCCGAAATGTTCTTTAGGTGTTCCCATTTGAAAATAGCTAAAAGAATTTGAATCCGTTAAAAACATAAGTTGCCATGGAAACAAAAGTAAAAAAAAATTGAAATAATCTTTAAAAATCTTCTCCTCCCAGAAGGCGTAGTGCCTTGATATTTTGCATGGAGCATCAGAATATTGACCTCTTTCAAAAATCTTAAACTATTATCCTTGGATCCCTAGGTGCGGACCCGCAAGGGGGATGGGTTTATATAGAAAAAAGAACAATTTTTAAACGACATCTCCTCCCAAGCCATTGGGCGAATTTGGACAAAATTTGGCAGTAATGTTCCTTAGATGGTCCCCTCTGAAAACAGCTTAAAGAATTGAAATCTGTTAAAAACTCTGGATGCCATGGTAACAAAGGTTAAATTTTAAAATAATCTTTGAAAATATTCTCCTCCTGAAACCCAGCAGACGTAGAGCCTTGATATTTTACATGAAGCATCAGTATATTGACATCTTACAAAATAGCTAAAATCATGATCCTCGGACCGCCAGGGGCAGAGCCCCAGGGGGTAGGGTATATATGGAAATCAAAAAGATTTTTAAACGACATCTCCTTCCAAATCACTAGACCAATTTGAACAAGATTTGGCACAAATGCTTTTTGGGTGGTCCCCTTTGAAAATAGTTTTAAGAATCGAAATCTGTTAAAAACTCTGGTTGCCATGGCAGCAAAAGTAAAATTTAAAATAATCTTTAAAAATCTTCTCCCCTGACCGAGGAGGCTGAGAGGCTTGATATTTTGCATGAAGCATCAGTATAATGACCTTTTACGAAAAAGCTAAAACCATTATCCTCGGACTCTTAGGGGCGGAGCCCAGGGAGGTGGGGTTGTAGGCATGAAGCGTCAGATCACAGACTTCTTTCTTAATTCTGAAATTAAAACCCATGGATCAAGAGAGTGAAAAAAGTTTATCCTTTTTTCAAACTTGCCCTAAAGTCCTGGAACTTGTACTTTAGACTTTTGGATCCTGAGGTATATATTATCTTATATATGTAAGTATGGCCCACTTGTATCAAAGTCCTAACCTTAACATGAAATTAAGTGTTGAAAGAAAAAAAGCATTTGTCTCAGGTGAGCGCCCAATGGCAAGCGTCCCTTTGTTTCAAGAGATGCATATCAAAGTGGGGTTCTGTGGGCATAGATTAAGGTTCATCATTACGGACAAAATACCTTATATTGACTCACTTGGGGCCACAGCGTTTAACTAACTTCTTTATTCAACAATATTGTCTTCAAAAATTATACTTTAGGAGCTGAAACAATGGATTGTCTATTATATAGCTAAACATTGATTTGACAAATTCTGATAAAGCAATCTTATTCCATCAAATGCACATTGTTTTGAGGGTTTATTTCTAGGGCGGACTCGCATTGTGCTAGCCTAAAAGAAATGTATCTAAAATATTTATTTTTTTTTTCAAAGAAATATACAACGCTAAAAGTCACATCAACAACAACATTTCTCAATATTCAGTGGCGAGCGATTACAGTGCTTGCAGCTCTTTGATTTATTATGCTACATAACAGTGTAAATGCAATTTTACTCTGCAATAATGAATAATAGAGGATTGAAAATTGCTGTGTTGCATCAGCTAGAATGCCTACACGTTGCTTCATGAATTCAGGTCAAATCGATATGTACTTTCTTGTTTTACGACTTAGTTCGTTGTTACCTCGTATGATGACCTCTTTCAAGATTGGTAAGAATCCTGCATGGTGGGACCGTGATTATTTGTTAACTAACGGATCCCTGCACGATTCACAATTAAAATCGTCCGTTCAAACCAGAAGTTCACTTTTGACCTCTGATATTCATGTCAATCACGGAAATTTAACCCATTACCAAAACCACAATTTTACCCAATACAGGGAAATAACCACGGAAACATGACTAACAGGTTTAATTCCCTTTTCCAACAATAGTTTCTACCTTACCTGACAGAGCGTATTAAACGTTGACTACATTTGGATTGCCGTCTGCAACTTCTGTCAGTTTTTAACCACTTAAAAATGTCGTCCGGATATAGGTTAAACATCGTAACTATAGCTATAAAGCCCGATCACAATGAATAGTTTAAACAAACTATTCAACATAAAACGTTTTTTATCATATTATACACTTCAATATATTTTGATAAAATAGATATAGATAAGAATGACTAAGAAAAATAACGTTTGTTTTCAGCGGTTTTGTAGGACAAAACCGGTATTTCAAATCGGTCAACCGGAAACAATGAATGCTGAATGCCAACAGCCTCATTTTAGTCATGAATGACAAGGAAATGGTTTAAAACTTCGACTTAATATCCATGGTAACTTGTCTAATGAACTATCTAAATGAGAGAAATAATTTCCTCGCGTTTTAAGATAGAATCTAGGTCAGTGGTGAGAGATGTTAGCGAATACATGTAAACAAACTCCTAATCCTGTCTGTTAGTGTTTTGACCTGGAAGGGCTGAGTAAATTTACACCCCGTATACAAGTATATGCTACAAATTACAACCTTATTATAGTCGCAATTAAAGCACCTTTTTAACACACCCTTTACCTCGAATACGACTAAATCCTTGAAATGGACACGTAGTACTTCAATTATAATAATAATATGCTCAACGCAAAAAGAATTGTATGTTAGCTTTGATTTCTTTACCTTTAATCATTTAACCTTTAACCACACGACCAGTAAATTTCACGCACTGATGTAATTATATTAAAGAAAACGTTGTGATTAAATCAGAATAGCGATTTCGGTAAACAGTAAAGAGCAATGATTGATTGAATGTGGTTTAACGCAACTTTAAATAGTATTTAAGTTATATCGGGGCGGCTGGAGCTCCTAACCATGGATTCCTGGTAGTTCTCACACCAGTTATACCACTACATCTTTATTTAGCCTCCAGCTGCTCATCCTGCTTAGGTGTACGATTTACATAACTCATCTTGGTGCTGGCATTATTGAGCGCGGTTACTGATAAGCCAATAAAACCGCTCTCAGGACGTTCAGTCCTTTGATTTACTTATTTTTTGTTACAATGTTGGCAATGTCGAAAACGGTTATATTTTAAAAATCAAAATGCCCTTAATCTACGGTCATTCATACGCTAAAAAACTTCCTTTGATCTTTACTTTTCTCATTCTTGCAATTAACAAATTGCATTTGAAGTGATGCAAAGATTCGTTGTTCGGAACTTGTGAAACGGTTGTTCGGAACTTGTGAAACGTTTTGAGAACATGATAGAACAGATTGATATGCTCCGAGAGACGTCACGGTCGGCTCAAATTTCTCATTAAACACCGTTTTAGCCAGCAAAGCGTCAGTTTTAATATCTAAGGTTAACAGACAAAACTTTGAGGTCTTTTCAAAGTTAAACGAGTGCAAACTGCCACTGGAGGCTTAACCACTACATCCGTAAATGCCTACGCCATAAAAAGTAGTTCTTATGTATTTCAGAAAAATTGCGAACTCTGATAGTAAGTTCATCTCCACGTTTTTTTTGTTTGTTTTGTTTTAGCTAACTTAAGCACATCGTGCTCAAAATTACTCTGATGAGAGTCTTCAGAGAAGTTGCAGACGGCAATTTAAAATTGTTGAAATTTCTAAAATATGTATCACTCTAGGTAAAAAACAAATGTGGAAAATGAAAAAAATGCTTGCATCTAGTAATTTCTTCAATACCCACAATGTTTTCTACAACTATTTCTAAAGTGGCGTAAAAAAGGGGTTTGTATGGGAATGCGTTAATTCATTGGTTACTTTAACCTCGTTTCTTTACCATGATAACGTTTGACAAAGAAGATTACTGAAAAATAAAACACCCCCCCCCAAAAAAAAAACACCACAAGGCTATGCTAGCTTACAGTACTTTTCAGTACTTGGAATTATAGAGTTACGTGAATCTCATCACTTTTATCAATTGAGAATATGTTTAAATGTTGTAAAAAGTAAGGAATAAGTGTGTTTAATTATCCGTTTACAAAGAAAATGAATGAATGAATGAATAGAGTTTTATGGCCCGTCGACAACTAAGGTCATGTACGGCGCATAACAAGTAAATGAAAAGGTGCCTTTGAGTAAAAACGGAGATGGATTTAAACAGTAAAATGTAGAATCAAATAACAATGGTAGATATAACCAACAATCAATTACTAAAACCGATCTATACGAACAATAAACATCTAGACAATCATGAACAGGTCTATAAATTGCTTACAAGAACCTAAAATCATATTTTGCAAATTGATGGCTTTCAGGAAATCAAAAATAATTTCGATTCTGACGCTTTCAATTAGCTGCCTCATACTGTCAGCCTTGAAATATTGATCTCTGTACATAGAAAAATCAATACAATCTATAAAAATATGTTTGACAGTAAGAGGAGTGTCGCATGGGATACACATTGGAGGTTCGTCTACTTTAAGAAGAAATGAATGCGTCAAGTAAGTGTGACCAAAGCGTAAACGGGCCAAAATGATTTCTTCTCGGCGATTTGATCTATAGCCAGGTAGCCATTCACCAAGACTCTGTTTAATAGTATAAAGTTTGTTATCTTGGTTTGCGGGATTGTCCCAACAATTCTGCCAGACATCCTGAATAAAATTATGTATTAAAGGTTTAAAATCACTAGAAGGAACATCCAAAGATAAAATGTCTAGTGATAATGCCTCCTTGGCAGCCTTATCTGCCTCCTCACAACCACGAATTCCAATGTGGCTAGGGAGCCAACAGAAAACAAGATCAGCATCACTATCAAGATTTGAAATCTTATTCAGTAATTCAACTATAAGAGGACTGTCTGTTTTCTCGTGTTCAAGCGCGCTTGCATACTAGACATTGAATCAGTAAAAACAATATAGCGCCAATAACCATCTTCGATCATGTGATCGAGTGCAAGATCAATCGCCTTAAGTTCTGCTGAAAATACGGAGGATTTGTTTGCTTGACGAAACTGATAGTTTTCGCCATCTAGAACAGTGGCTGAAGCAACTTTCTCTCCGTCCTTCAAACCATCTGTATAAATCTCTTCATGCAATATGTACCTTTCTTTAATCTCTAAAACTGTGTTTTAAAGACAACAGGGTCTGTAGTACCCTTTTTGCTTGAAGCAAGTTCATAAAGATAAGTGGGACTTTTGCATGTCCATAAAGGAACATCGGAAACTGTATATACAGCAACATCTTCTAGATCGAAATCTAGAGAATTAATATCTGTTTCGCAACGTAAACTAAAAGGTGGTAAAGCTTTTGCTTTCTTTTCAAATTCTTCCGTGTAGTAAGGTTCAAATACAACTTTGTTAGTGGGGTTGTCAGGGTTAGACTTTAACTTAAGATGATATCGCATGGATAGTTTCTTTCGACGTTAATTTAAAGATGGTTTATTGGCTTCAGTGTACAGACTATTTACTGGTGATGTTCTAAAAGCGCCTAACGCTAAGCGCAAGCCTAGATTATGAATAGAATCAAGATTGCGAAGGTATGAAGGGCGAGCTGAGCCGTAAACAGCACAGCCATAATCTAACTTAGATCTGACAAGCGACCTGTAAAGTCGCAATAGAACTTTTTTATCGGCTCCCTAGTCCATATGGGACACAACACGTAAAAGATTTAGAGCTTTTTGGCACTTATTGCTCAAATAATCAATATGTGGACGAAACGAGAGTTTAGAGTCAAAGAGAAGGCGTAAAAATTTGAACTCTGGAACAACTTAAATGGGCACTCCCTCAAGTTTAAGTTCGGGATCAGGGTGCAGTTTTCTTGACTTACAAAAGTGCATACATTTGGTTTTAGTCTTGAAAAACTTAAAGCCGTTTTCGTTTGACCATTTGGTAAGGTTGTTCAAGACTTGCTGCAACTGCCTTTCAATTGTATACATATGTTTTGATCTGTAACGGATACAAAAGTCATCAACGTAAAGAAAACATTCCACGCCAGGACAAACAGTTTTGACAATGCTATTAGTTTTGACACTAAATAATGTCACGGACAAAATACTTCCCTGGGGAACTCCCATTTCTTGTTCATGGGGATCTGAAAAAGTATCTCCCACCCTGACTCTAAACTGACGTTCGTCTAAAAAAGCAGAAATCAAATAAGCAAGGAGACCCCGAATACCGAAATCAAAGAGGTCATTCATAATTCCATACTTCCAAGTGGTATCATAAGCACTTTCAAGATCGAAAAAGACAGAAACAACATGTTCTTTCTTTATGAAAGTTTCTCGAATAAAAGTCTCGAAGCGGACAAGATGATCAAGAGTGCTTCTCTGTTTACGAAAACCACTTTTGACTGACGCGATAAGGTTGTTCTTTTCAAGAAACCAAACAAGACAGTCGTTAACCATTCTTTCCATGGTTTTACAAATACAACTAGTTAAGGCTATAGGGCGATAATTTGAAGGATTTGTAGAATCTTTACCAGGTTTAGGTATTGGAATGATAACGGCTTCCCGCCAAGATGCTGGAAGTATTCCCGTTTGCCAAACCTGATTAAAGATTCGAAGTAAACAATTGAGCGAACGAGACGGCAAGTGATTAAGGAATTGATAATGAATATTATCAGATCCTACCGCAGTGTCATGACACTTTTTTAAAGCCTTCTTCAACTCCTCAACTGAAAAGTCTCTATTGTAGTGTTCTTAGTTCATAGAACTGAAATTAAGCTTAGACCTTTCCTTTTCAGCTTGAAAATTTTGGAATGTGGAGGAGTAATTGGAAGAAGAGGATTTCTTGGCAAAAGTATCTGCCAAGACATTAGCAATGTCATGTTTGGAAGTAACAGAGGTATTATCATCAGTTTTTAAATGACAAACACCAAGTGACGTGTTCTTCCCACTGATTTTTCTCACCATATCGCACGTCTTTTTGACAGATGATCTGGAATTCAATGCAGAAACATACTGTCTCCAAGACGAACGTTTGCTTTGTTTAATAGTTCGACGAGCTTTCGCGCATTCAATTTTGAACTTGTATAAATTTTCCTTTTTTCCTCAGATCAAATGACCTTAGAGCAGATTTTCGCTCATCTATAGCCTTTTTGCAATCTTCGTTAAACCATGGTCTGTTTGGAAATCTAGGGTCAGGCGAAGTTTTTGGGATAGATACCTCAGCAGCCGAATAAAGTAAAGATGTGAAAAGCTCTGCGGGGTTTTCACAATCGCCAAAAGCTTCTGGATTTATTGACTGTTCGCAGGTAGTTTTGAATAAACCCAAAATTAGCTTTATGGAGTTTCATACGTCTTTGGCGGTCTTGAACCGAAGGTCCTAATTCAGATATATGAATAGGAAAATGGTCACTAACATGAAGATCAGAGTCCACTTTCCAGCTAAAAGCCGGGAAAATGTCTGGAGTGCAAATAGTTAAATCCAGTGAAGAATATGAACCAGTTGCTGGATGATGATACGTGGAAGATTTATCATTTAATAAAACAAGATCATGATTTGATATGAAATCTTCAAGCATACGACCTTTGTTGTTTGTATGGGAACATCCCCAAAGCGTGTGGTGAGAATTAAAATCTCCCATTAATATATAAGGCTTGGGTAATTGTTCGACAAGATCGTCTAGTTTCCTACGACTGATAGGAAAACTAGGTGGAAGATAGATTGAACACAGTGTTATTGTGTTATTAATAGATACGCTAACAGCAACAGCTTGAAGCGTAGTATTAAGAGGTATAGTGTGATGAGGAACACCGTTGTTAACAATGATTCCGACACCGCCCGAAGCTTTCTCAATAACTTCCAAATTTAATGTCTCTTGTTGCATTTGGGCCTTCTTACGTTTTACCATCTCGACTTTATCTAAGAGTTCTATTCTATCCATTTCAGAAATAGATGTATTTTTTGTGTCTTGAGGGCTAGGCTTTGAATCGGTAGATACAGATGAAAATGATGTTTTATTGCTGGCACTTAATGTAGAAGATTGGTTTGGAAGGTGTTTTCCCGAAGTACTAGATGGATTAACGGTATTGGGTACTTTTGGACTAGGTGAAATTAAAACAGATGGGAATAATTTGGCAATTTCCTCCTTTTTTTCGGGGAAGAGAAGACACAGTTTTCTAAATAGATCTTTACAGTTTGTGCAACCTTTTGTTTTTTATTGTCCGTTGTTGGCTTCACAGCACTTGCATAAGAGTTAGTAAGATTAACCCGATTTTCAACTACTTTTCTTGCTTCAGGGAAAGACAATCCTTCTTTATATTTTATGGTAACAATCTCCTTTTCTTTTTTCCGTACTGGACATTTTCTTGATGTTGAAAGGTGTTCACCATCACAATTGATACATTTCATTTCTTTGGAACAATCAACTGATGAATGTTTGTATTCTACTTCTCCACAGCGACGACATAAATCATTTTCGACTACACAACATTTCTTTTCATGATGACCATATTGATAGCATTTATAGCATTGTAAAGGATTTGGTATATACAGGTCAACGATTAAACTCAAATAGCCTACTTTTATTGTTTTTGGTAATATTGCAGAGTCAAAAGTTAAAATGAATATGTGTTTGTTTTTCTCTTTTCACCATCTCGAAACACAGAAATGCGCTTGACCTCAATCTTGATCTTTTAATTCTGTTAAAATTTGATCTTTTGTTATGTCTGCACAATCTCTTGATCTAATGACTCCTCTGGATGTATTCAGAGTTGAGTGCGGCGAAAAAGTAACGGGAATGCCAAACAATAGGGCCGTTGGCCCTGGGGCGCTCACCTGAGATAAAGGCTCTTTTTCTTTCAAAAGTCTAATTTCATGTTAAGGTTAGGATTATGAAACAAGTGAGCCACAATTACATATAAAGACTATGGACCTGGGGATCCAAAAGTCTAAATTACAAATGCCAAGGTTTTAGTGCTGATTTGAAAGAAAGAAAAAACTTTTTCCATTGGTTATAATTTCAGAAATAAGAAAGAAGTCTGTGAACTGATGCTTCATGGCTATACACCATCCCATCCCCACCCCACCCCCCTTAGCATCATGATTTTGACTATTTTGTAAGAGATCAATAAACTGATGCTTCAGGCAAAGTATCAAGGCTCTATGCCTTCTGGGTCAGGAGGAGAAGATTCTTGAAGATTATTTTAAAATTTCACTTTTGTTGCCATGGCAACCAGAATTTTTAACTGATTTCAATTCTTTTAGCTAATTTTAAGGGGGACCACCTAAGGAACATTTCTGAAAAATTTGGTTAAAATTGGCCCTGTGAGTTGGGAGGAAATGTCATTTAAAAAATCGTTCTTTATTTCTATATACCCCCCCCCCCTGAGGCTCCGCCCCTGGGGACCCGAGGATCATGATTTGAGCTATTTTGTAAGAGATCAATTTACTGATGCTACATGCAAAATATCAAGGCTCTACGCCTTCTGGGTCAGGAGGAGAAGATTTTTAAAGATTTTTTTAAAATTTCACTTTTGTTGCCATGGCAACCAGAATTTTTAACGGATTTCAATTCTTTTAGCTATTTTTGAAGGGGACAACCTAAGCAATATTTCTGCCAAATTTGACTCAAATCGGCCTAGTAGTTTGATTGGAGATGTCATTTGAAAAATCGTTCTTTATTTCTATATAAGCCCCACCCCCTAGGGCTCCGCCCCTTGGGACCCGAGGATCATGATTTTAGCTATTTTGAAAGAGGTCAATATACTGATGCTTCATGCAAAATATCAAGGCTCTACGCCTTCTGGGTCAGGAGGAGAAGATTTTTAAAGATTATTTTAAAATTTCACTTTTGTTGCCATTGCAACTAGAGTTTTTAATGGATTTCATTTCTTTTAGCTATTTTCGAAGTGGACCACCTAAGCAACAGTTCTGCCAAATTTGGTTCAAATCGGCCCAGTGGTTTGAGAGGAGATGTCATTTAAAAAATCGTTCTTTATTTCTATATACACCTCATCTCCCTTTGGCCCCGCCCCTTGGGACCCGAGGATCATGATTTTTGCTATTTTGAAAGAGATCAATATACTGATGCTTCATGCAAAATATCAAGGCTCTACGCCTTCTGGGTCAGGAGGAGAAGATTTTTAAAGATTTTTTTAAAATTCCACTTTTGTTTCCAATGCAACCAGAGTTTTTAACAGATTTCAATTCTTTTAGCTATTTTTGAAGTGGACCACCTAAGCAACATTTCTGCCAAATTTGGTTCAAATTGGCCCAGTGGTTTAGGAGGAGATGTCGTTTAAAGAAATTGTTGACGGACGACGCACGACACACGACGGACGGATGCCGGACAAAAGGGGATCACAATAGCTCACTTGAGCACTACGTGCTCAGGTGAGCTAAAAAGGTTTCTAATTTCATAAGATTGTCAGCCTGTGCCGGTTTACTTACTTCTAGAAGAAGGCTACCTGATTTCAATTTTTTAAGGGATTTAGCTTCACCAATAACATATTTGATTACTTTTTCAATTACAAAAGGGGATAGTTTTGAAAGAGATTTATTTTTGTCGGAGGAGTCTATTACTAAAAACCTCTTAAAAGTTTGTGAAGTTTTTTCGTGCTGTAGTTGAACTATAAAGAAAAGGTCCTGTTTCAATTGATTCGGTGTCGTCGGGTTTTCGTTTTTTATTGTTTGTATCCATATTTTCGTTAAGGTATTCATTATCCGTGGGCCCCACCCTCCACCGAGTCCTACAAGGGGACATGAAGGGGCGGGTTTCCAGCTCCCAATGCCAGGGCTTCCCAGATAATATACTCAAGCTGAACTGACAAAATGACTCGACAGAGATTGCACGAACAATCTCCTAACATAGAATCATGCCGTGAAAACAATGTCAAATCAGAAAATCCATTCGACACAATTAGCTCATGAGCCTATATAGACAAGGACTAAAATACTATTAAAATATAAAATAATGTGTGACACATGCAATTTTTGTTCACTTACAAATAGGTACAATAAACTAATATACCAAATAATTTTAAAGTGACTTGGTACAACAAGTTGTGAATATATATGTCATTAGAATTATATTGACGGAACATTTGAAATATGATAAAATATTATATATGACAAAAGCAGATGCCCCAGTCTAAAACGACCAGCCGATTGCCTAGACCGGGCCATTCCAGGCTCCCCTTTGAACCGAAGCCGAGGCCAAAGCAGCGTGTTGAGAAGCTGGAGATCCCTGGGGGCGTTTACAAAGAAAAACATCCATGGATAGTTACAAAAGAAAAATGATTGCGACAGTGCGATGACGATAAACCGAGAAACAACTGGTGGTAAAACCAGGATACGATCATGTTACTACGGAGAAGAAAGCACTACAATACTTTTACGATATCGTGAGAGTACGATGGCAATTACGCGATTCTACGATTACGAAAGCTCGAGAGCACAAGAACGTACGACAGCTCGAGTGAACAAAAACGATAGCGATCAATTACGATGTCGCCTAGATGGATATATCAAAATGGAACGATGGTGAAATCACAATACCATCTCGACGTCGTCAGATCGTATATCGACAAAGTGTAACAATGATACTATCATTTTCATCCTACTCTTTTATTACTACGTTCGTACTCTCGGCCCTCGGGATGAAACTCAACAGAGTCAATAAATGACCAAAAGGCAAAGGTGACCAAATTTTCTATCCAAGATTAATCTAAATCATATTTCTGTACTACACGTTTCTTGGTAAATATTATTCAAACTAGGCTTTAAGATACCAAAGTCATAAATATAGCCACTATGCTGTGTACTAACTCAAGTAATTCAAAGGTTTGACCTGGCGACCTATGTTTTGACCCAAAGTACTTGCATTTGAGTCTCAAAAAGCATGTTGGCCGCATAAAAATTCCGGGATTTCAGATTTAACCTTATTATCTAGACGTTTTGATCCTACACAACCGAATCCAACTTGACGAGATATTGTGAAGACAATATTATGACTATGCTATTTAGATATTTAAAGCCATATATTTCCTCCTAGGATGCAAAAACAGTTTTACAATCGTTTATTTGGTCACTAAAACGTACAATAGCCTTCTTAATATCACAATTCAAAGGGAGGAGGGTACGAGTGAAGTTCTCTGTAAGCGTATGTTTTGTTTCTTGTCGATATGGCTTAAAGCCCAAAATGAGGCTTTTATCGTGTACACAAGTATTTTCTAAGGTTTGACAAAGTTACCTAGTTTTTGATCCCAATATCGATGCTAACTGACCTTTAATGGAGACAAACATTCTGACCAATAATCAAGACATTTTAGCCAAAAAGATTTGGATTTTAAAGTTCACACAAGGTTTGACCTTACAATTGATCAAATATCGAACGTTACAGATATATTATGATGACAAACTCTCTTTAAAAAACAAAACAATTGAAAAAAGAGTGACCTCTAGAGTGCACACTAGGGTTACCTGAAAAACAAATCTATCTTAGGGAGTTGGGTTTTAATAATACATATTACTTTGAAATAGCCCACCAAAACCCCCTTTGTAATTCTGGGCAATTACATTTAGTAAGTATATCTTATGTGTAAAAAATTTCTAAGTCAATTTAACCCTTGTCATGCTGTATAGAATCCATTTTGAATTACATTAAAATCAAATGGCTGAAAGCACTTGTAGAAGTTTCAATTATTAAAATTTCTTTAGAGAATTAATTTCTTAAACAACTCTGACAGTAAATGCTCAAACAGGAGATTTAGACTAAGATCAGACTGCACTTATGCTGATCATTGTCTAAACCTCCTGCCAAATCCGGAATATTCCGGGTTCAGCATGACAAGGGTTAAGTAAAAAATAAACCAGTATAAATGCATATACCAAAACAAAGCGTCGTTTTGATACGAACTCCGCCAAAAAATGTACGTTACTGTAAGTATAAGTACTCCTTGTGCTACAATATAAGATAAACAGTTGTGTAAAAAGTTATTACGGAACAAAATATACTGACAAATTCTCATGTTCTTTTTAAAATTGTGGGTTGTAGATTGCGCTTTGTTTGTAATCCACGTTACACTGTATTATCTCTATCAAAAAAGTTATGGCGAGCAGAATGATTTTGTACGACCTTGTATTTTTCGTCAATGAGAGCTAACTTATGGGAGTGGAATTCCCATTATTTTTAGTTGTCCTAACCTTTTGGAGTTTTTAGTTAGTCTGTAAATTCTTTAGTAAGCTTAAGAATAGGTCAGATGTCATTTATTACAACAGAAGAGTGAACTTTCACGATTTCACATATGGTTTTATTATTAATAAGGGAGATACAAGAACAGATTTTCATATATATTATCCTTGTATACCAGACTGAGAAAATTATATGTCTGTGCATTCGAAAAAAACATGCATTCATCGCCTATTAGAAAATCAAAGCACCAAAAGTACTGTGTGATAATATGTATGGCAAACTGTTGTATGTATCCTTATGTATTAAAATGAATTAACGATCACTTCATGAATCTGAAAATTCTGGGTGTATAGTTTTAATAAATGGTAACAACATTTTTAAAGAACTCTTAGCTACCTACTTTTTGTAGTTAAGCTTATGCATTCTCTAAGTATTGATATAATGACCGTGAATATATACCGTCTCATGCATGATTATTGTCACTTATCGAACGTCTATAGTGAAAAGCAGTGAAAACCAATGGGGGTTGCCGATGATTTTTTATCTCAGCAATTTTCAGAAATACAAAGCCAAGTATAGATGTATTCTTAGATAGATACAAATAGACTCCATTAAATTGCGACCAGAAATAACAGATCAAGAATTTGAGGATAAAAACTTTAAGGCAATTAAATTCGTTCTTGTACATTCTTCATTTTTAAATAATATCACATTTTAATTCGTTAAAGCCATACTTCTTTTGCAATAAGTGACCTCAATTGTCCTCAATTTACAAAAAAAAATGACCAATTATTATAATACTTGCAATATTATACTTTCAAAATTTGAAGTGAAATACGATAAGGCAATAAAATTCGTTATTGTTTATTCTTTATTTCAAGTAAAATCACATTTCAAATCTTGAAAGCCACCCTTCTTTTGCAATAAGTGACCTATGACCCTTGTCCTCATTTTACAAAAGAATTGACCGATTAGTATAATAATTGCAATATCATACGTATATAGAGGTGAATATAATTATCATAAGGATAATAATGGTGATTATATTTTCAGATGGTAAAACAAGAAGACAGCATTTCCATTTCAACTATGACTAAATTTTTTTTTGTTTTTTCATTGTTGCCACCACTCCCACCCAACCCCTCTCTCTCTCGCGCGCGCTCTTTATAAAGAGGTAAACACTTTGTTTTGACATGCTGTATTAAAGTAGGAAATTTATATCCATTTACTCAGGTGAGCGCTTTAAGGCCAATGCCCCTCTTGTTATTGATATCTTGTCTATAAAATAGTTATATTGAACATTTAAGACTAAATAGATGAAATGAACGAAGTATATCATTAAAAGAAGGTCAATCGACTTGACATTCTATTCTATCGTCAACGAGATGACAAAATAGAAACAATACTCAGACAGTCAGTCAGAGTCACGTAATTCAATTAACATGAAATCTCTGGTCGGCTTCTGTAGTCTTCCTGATAGTTTTTCTCCAGCACAATGCATTCTAAGGCATGTTTGATGTTGAAATCGGTAATATATTAGCAATATTTTGTTGGCCACGTTTTAAACAACAGCAAGCCACATGGAACTGCTCAGTAAATCACTGGGACTGGCAATGATTTGAATCGTCGTTCCATGCATAGGAAACATTGTATTGATCACCTCTATAATCCCTAAAGCTCCAACCTTGAAGCGGCTCTTGAATAGATTTTAAACGAAGAAATTTGGCACCCAATCTTCAAATTGATAACTGTTATGCTTTCAGACATTTGTAAGAAGGCGATTAATCTGATTTTGAAATAAAATTAATGTTCTGTACTTTAAAGAAGAAAGTAAATAAAGCCAAATTGTCTCAAGTTACGAGACGCCAAATAAGTACTACCCGAATAGATCCTTGATCATCGATAAAAAACGTTATCTGTCGAATGCACCGAAAATTGCCTTCCGTAGCGTATCAATAACGCCCTTGGCTGCCGCTAGCAAGACAGTAGTTATGGAAATCACCCGAAGACAAACGACCTTATCCGATGAATTTCAATGTTTCTAAGTAGGACATGGGAATATACGAGGGACGGTCAGAAAATATCCTGACTTTTGAAGTTGATTGAAAATTCTTGGTCCCTTTTTTGCTCACCTGAGCACGACGTGCTCAAGGTGAGCTATTCTGATAGGTAATTGTCCGGCGTCCGTCTGTCCATCCGTAAACAATTATTAAAAAATCACCTCCTCCTAAACAATAAGGCCTAGAGTGTTGATATTTGGTACATATCATCTCCTATTGACCCCCTACCAAAATGCTTCAAAGAATAACTGTACTCACAAAATTAACCCTTTTCTGTGTGATCCATGATTTTACAAAGGAAGTCTTCGAAAATCTTCTCCTCCTTACCGGTAGGGCCAAGAGCTTTGATATTTGGTACACATCATCACCTATTGACTCTCTTCAAAATACTTCAAAGAATTATCGTACTCTGAAAATAAGCCCTTTTCTGTGCGATCCCTGATTTGACAAAGGAATAAAGAAGGAAATCTTTAAAATCTTCCTCACCCAAATCATGAGGCCAAGAGCTTTGCTATTGGGTACATATCATAAGCTATTGATCCTCTACTAAAATACTTCAAAGAATAATTGTATTCTGAAAATTAGCCCTTTTCTGTGCGATCCCTGTTTTTTACGAAGGACTTAAGAAGGAAATCGTTTAAAGTCGTCTTCTCCCAAACGATTAGGCCTAGAGCTTTGATATTTGGTACATATCATCAGCTATTGACCCTCTACCAAATCACATCAAAGAATTACCGTATTCTGAAAATTAGCCCTTTTCTGTGGGATCCCTAATTTTACATAGGAATAAAGAATGATATATTTGAAAACCTTCTTCTCCTAAACCATTAGGCCTTGAGCTTTGATATTTTGTAAGTATTTATGTCTATATTTCAAAGCATTAACATATTCAGGAAATTAGTGCTATATGGTTGGATCATTAATATACCCAGCATTAAAAGAATAAATCCTTAAACATCATCTCCAAAATAATTAGATAGAGGGCTTTGCTAACATGTATATGTCATAAAGCCATGAACCATCATAGTCAGGGGAGCAATTTAGGACCATCATGGTCCTCTTGTCAAAATATTCTCAACGTACGTGTACCCACTTTTGCCATCTTCGTTGGAGCTTTTTATTCCCGCTGTCAACCATGACGTAGACCTATGTTTAAGGTATTGTGTAACAGCAGATATCAAAGCCGCCCTGGTCTATTTTTTTATTTCCAGCAAGCAAATTTCTTCAGTTATTGAAAGAAATGAAAGTCACAGGGGGCGAACTCTGGGCTATAAGGAGGGTGAGACAACAATTTCTACTTGTAAGAGTTGATTACCTCCACTGTAGCTGCGGCGGTAATGGAGGATGCGTTATCGTGAAGAAGGAGGACATTCTTCTATGCTAACCCGAGAGGCATTTGCTTCAGTTTTCTCTGAGAATTTGTAGAATTACTTCAGAAAAAATGAGTATCGATCCTCATGAATCTTAAAAGGCTACAAGTATAACTTTGCCAGCTAAAGGAGACAGATTGAACATTATAGGTCGGGAACCAGCTTGTTTTACTGCTTTGGCTGAGCATTTGTCTCAGGTTCGGAATAGTGAACCCGCATCTCATCTCCAGTGAATCTCCAGTGAAACAGTATCTTCTTCACGAATAAAACGACTAAAATGTTCTTTTGCATTGGTTACTCTGGTTGCCCTATGGTCTGTGGACAGCTGTCTAGGCAACAACCTGGCACTTACCTTGCTCATGCCTAGGTTAAATCATATGCGCCGACGCTTTACCAATGCTAAACTTGTATCTTCTCATAAGTTACTCGACGGTTTTTGTTGAAAAAAGCTTTTAACATTTACTACCATTTATGGGGTCACCGCCTCAGCTGGCCGCCAAGTCGTAGGCCTGTGACAAATACTTGTTCTGCCTTCACGAAACAGAGAAACCGATTTGTAGAAGGTTGAACGTGATACACAATTATCACAAACTCTTTTAAGCCTCTGAAAAGTGAGGCAGGGATTTACACCTTCTGCAACCAGAAACCTTATCACAGAGCGTTGTTCCTCTATCAAAGTGTCCATGATAGACGAAACACCTATCATATATCTGAGTGCAAAACACTGTGTGTAATCACAGCTGTTATTGAAAAAAACTGACAACGTTATTTGCGAATGAATGCAGTTTTTGCCAGTATATAATGTGTTTATATAGCTGCACGTGGAAAGAGATGAGCATGAAAAGTCCGAATATTTTCTGACCGTCCCTTGTATCACATTAGATTAAATTTGTAGTTGATTTAGTAGATTTAACACGAATAATGAATATTTATCGCGAATATTTTCCTTTTTCAAATTTTCATGCAAATCTGTTCAAGAGACGCTTTAAATAAAGCATTATCATTTTTGTCAGTTATGGACTAGTTTTTTAAATCGCGTCACCCCAAACGACCAATCGTTTGCCTTGTTCCTGAATCTCTAAACACCTGTTCTTAAACCAAATTGTGTAACCAATAGAGGTCAATGTCGTGTATTCTTGCTGTAGTATTTTTAAGGTACATATAGGTTCGAAAACTAAGAACCTTATCAAGATTACTTTATGTACCGAATACTTTTTGTATCACACATGTATATACCTTGTGCTAAAATATCTTACCGCGTGTGCTAAAACCAAACTATAGGATCAACGGGGGTTTCTTCTTGGGTCTTCCATTTTTGTCACAGTGATTCTTTGAAGGCCAAATCTGTTCGAAAACACAATCCAAATCTGTTCATAAACACAACCAGAAAATTTTGCTAAATCACATAGAAGTTCTACCCCTTTTCGCAAGAAATTACTGAACTTTTATTCAGACACGACTGAAATTGAAGTAAATCAAGACACATCTAAAGCGAAGATTGAAATACATTTCCGAATTTCTTTGCAAAACGAAGGATCGGTTTCATGTAATGATCTTAAACGTCTCCTTGGAACTCTAAATGGTATCATGCTGATCATCCCGGTTTAAGTAGGAGCAATGGACAAAGATCAGATTGCTTTGACACCTCCTGTCTGTTCTTTGAAACCAGAATTAATTCTGAAAAGAAATATTGACAACCGAATAGCAAGTACTATCAGCGCTTTCAGCCCTTTGATTGTTTTACAGTTCTATCAAGGATTTAATTCAGCATGTCAAGCGTTAATATAGTGATGCTGTTTTCTAGACGATGTAACCGCTTAAACCCTCTAAGAGGCTGTGCGAATGTTTTTTTTTTATATTTTAAAAGTAATAAAACTTAATACATACATTGATTACATGTTGAAGATATGTAAGATGCAATTTTGAAATCTCCTGCTAGAGGCACAAGAATTATCTCCCCTTAGAATTAGACAATTTTCATAATTTTGTATTGCGAATTCCCCCTAAAATTTTTATTTCAAAAGTAATTAAATTTCCATACATACATTGATATCTTGGAAATTTTGTAAATTTAAATATTTTCAGTTATATAAGATGATCTATTCTTTAATGACTTTGACATCCAATTTCTTTAATTGTTTCTTTTCTCATATTTATTGAAAATTATAAGAAACTTTAGTATCAATGAAACTTCATAAATTTACGAAATGTCTTCATTAATCAATTTGATAAGAGTATGTCAGCAATGAAAAAAAAAAATGTAAGGATTTTTTACATATACGCTAGTTTTATGTTTTACCAAAAAATAGAAGTTTCAATTTTCATGTACATTTTGAAAATTTACAAATGATTCTTGTTTTGATATTATATGATTAATATGTTCAATGCCTGATAGGCTATGTTTATATTTCAGCAACTGAAAAGATGGTTTCAACTTTCATGTACATTTTGTACATTTACAAAATATTACATTTTAATGGAATATGAACGGACCAAGAGATGAAACATACCATTATATATATATGTAGGATCTTTTTGCAAATTCACGAAATAGTTTCATTAATTACCACTAACATTTTTTTCGATGCTGATGGAAATCCTATTCCTGTATATTCGCCGAAATGTATCTTGTGCATATTTATTGAATATTGTATTAAACCACGAAACTTCATAAAAATTTATCAGTTTTACTGATTTTCACCAAAAAGTTGTTTATTTGTAGGTACCAATGTTGCCTCAGGGTCTAACGTTCGTGTAGAAATAATATCAGTTCTAATTTACATTCACGAAATATCGTACATTACGATAGAACTTACGTGTTGTGAAAGTAAAAGAAATTATAGTTGTTTTTAGCCTGACATTGCGTAAGCAATCTGAGGCTAAAGTTACAATGCAAAAAGATCAAACCCATGTAGAGTTTAATGAGAAAAAATAATGTAAAAACATCTACCGCAATCAATGTGATCTTCTGTCGCATGAAAAGTAGATCGGATCTGCACTTAAATTAATACGCCCGATTGAGGCGAGAAGGACGAAGGCGAGATATGACTCATTGAAAGCTGTCGGCTTGATGTACAGTACTTTCGTGTGAGTGTTCTGGATTTGGCAAATTATCAAAACTTGACGAGTGAATGGAAAGAAAGAAAGGAAATGTATAATATATTGGAAATTATTAAACATAATCATATCATATTGTTATGAAAAAATAAGGTGTTTGTTTCATACCAAAATAATATTACTTTTTCTATAGTAACAATGTTAAAACGGTTCGGTTAGACAAAGTTGTTGTATAAAGCTGATAAGCGAAGCTGTCGGTTTTACACACGATTGGAATGTTTTGTTTAACAAATTAATTGGTCATTCATGGAATCATTTTCACCGTCTGAAAACAATTTGGTCGTGCTCGGACTTTGTGTCTATATATTTTTACCTCCGAATTCTACCCAAAGGATGCAACGTCTGCATACCGCTTTTGAGAGGTGTACATAATCATGTTTACCTGATAAACGACCGCCAACCCTCTCGCTCTCTTTATCTGGAAATTATAAAGGGCATATTTACATAACGAAATTGGTCTGTGTGGTAGATACTCACATCGCACGCAAGAGCCTCCTAGGCTACACGCTCCATTCCCCCATCTCTCTCACTCTCTAGCTCTCTCTCGCTAGCTCCACTGGCTGAAAGCCAACGAGCTTTAGTCATGATGTGGTGTCCATCGTCCGTCCGTCTGTCAACTTTTACTTTAAAATCTTCTTCTCAGAAAGTACTGTACATAATTCAAACAAACTCAACAAAAATTCACAGGAAGGATCCTTGTGTGGCCTTTATCAGATTCCTTTAAAACATTTTGATCGGGTGAATAATATGTAACGATATATACATGTAAATATATCGTTACAATACCTGAAAAATTGTTGCGGGCAGGTTGTGTCCCCTAGCGCACAAATTGGCAGATCTTCGCATAATCGACAGTAGATTAGGGTAGAAAGTAGCACCTCCGATAATCCGACCATCAAACTTTTTCTGCCCAGATTGTATATCTCCTGTACACATATCTCAGGCTTTCAGCGCTTTAAGCGCTTTGATTAACCCTAATTCTAAAATCGGAATGCACCGATTTGTCTAATTTTTCAGCCACACCAATTACAGTGCTTATGGCATTTTGATTAATTACTGATATTAAGTACAAGATCAATGATTTCATCATCATGAAAAAAAAAATGATGAGTTGGTTGAGACGTTAATGCAGGTTCTGTAAAAGGAAATAGACAGGCTGCAAATTTGTCTGTTGAAGAACCCAGAGCCTCATAAATCCAGACAAAGTGGATAAGCTGTGTTTTGCCCCACCTAATGAGCAGGTAGTCATAAATTACCAGGCTTTATTTCCTGCCATAATAAGGCAACACCCCCTGAAAGGTTAAAATAGTATACCTTCGGTCAAAAATGGCTACTTTAACACTTTGTCACATGAACCCTTCACGTTTTGAATAAAACTCTTTGATGACAAGCAGAATAAACAATTTATGTATTTAAGAGCATGATAGAAAATGAATTAGTACACACACACACACACGCTTCCAAAACTGTTTTTCCCATATGCAATCTGTTCTTGGCATGCTCGAATTAGATCAAATTGATTTTTGAACGCGCCTATCTAGATCTATAAAATCTAAATGAATTTTTCTCAATAGATTACAATTCTAAAGGCCATATTACCCCCAACCCCCTCCCCTCAAAAACGCAACAAAATTAAAAAGAAAACCATACTACAGGCAAAAGCTTTAGGAGAAACTATTATTTATAAAATAGCATTTACCATTATATTAATGTAACTCTATAAAGATCGAGATCAGAATCTTTGCTTTCTTTTTGTGACCTTTGTTTTTTCATATTTCCGTTGCTAATCTTTTGGACTGATTTTTAAAGAATTTAAGACCGGCTAACGAACATAACTCCTGTTGACGTAACGATGCATAACTCCTCATGGCGTAACGATGATGTTGGATGATGAAACTAAAAGCGCACAACTAGAATGATTCTATATTCACTGAAACTTACTCGGCTTTACCTGAAAAAATTAAAAAGAAAACCATACTACAGGCAAAAAGCTACAGGAGAAACTATTATTTATAAAAAAGCATTTACCATTATACTAATGAAACTCTATAAAGATCGAGATCAGATTCTTTGCTTTCTTCTTGTGACCTTTGTTTTTTCATATTTCCGTTGCTAATCTTTTGGACTGATTTTTAAAGAGTTTAAGACCGGCTAACGAACAAAACTCCTGTTGACGTAACGATGCATAACTCCTCATGGCGTAACGATGATGTTGGATGATGAAACTAAAAGCTCTATATTCACTGAAACTGTCTCGGCTTTACCTGAAAATAGATTATGAGCCTACGTAGGCTATTAGGGAAATACCCCCCTTTTTTCCCCCGTGGTTTAGGCGAAGGGGATATAGTAATGATCTCCGTCCGCCATTCCGTCCTTCCGTCACTAAGCTTGTCCAAAGCATATCTCCTAAAGTGTAAATGCTATCAACTCTAAACTTCATAGGTGAATAGACCTCACCAAGGAGAAGTGCAGTGCACAAGAACCACAACTCTTGCTTTCAGAATTTCGAGTTATTGCCCTTTGTTTTTTTAATGATTTAGATTTTGTCCGGAGCATATCTCTGGATATATAAACTTCATAGTTGGAAAGATCACATTTAGGAGAAGTGCAGTATACAAGAATCATAACTGTTGGTTGAATAATTTGGAGCTATGGCCTTGTTATTTTAAAGACTTAGATTTTGTCCGGAACATATCTCCTAAAGCATAAATGCTACTTACTTAAAACATCAAAGGTGGAAATATCCATTATGGAGAAGAGCAGTGCACAAGATCCACAACTCTTGCTTGCATAGGTTTGGTTTTATTGCCCTTTGTTTTTTTAAAGATTAAGATTTTGTCCGCAGCATATCTCTGAGAAAATAATAGCTATCAAGTTGAAACTTCATAGGTAGATAGATCAATTAAGGAGAAGAGCCGGATACAAGCATATCTCCTAAAGTGTAAATGCTATCAACTCTAAACTTCATAGGTGAATAGACCTAATCGAGGAGAAGTGCAGTGCACAAGAACCACAACTCTTGCTTTCAGAATTTCGAGTTATTGCCCTTTGTTTTTTTAATGATTTAGATTTTGTCCGGAGCATATCTCTGGATATATAAACTTCATAGTTGGAAAGATCACATTTAGGAGAAGTGCAGTATACAAGAATCATAACTGTTGGTTGAATAATTTGGAGCTATGGCCTTGTTATTTTAAAGACTTAGATTTTGTCCGGAACATATCTCCTAAAGTATAAATGCTACTAACTTGAAACTCCATAGGTGGATATATCTTATTAAGGAGAAGTGTAGTTCACAATATCAACAACCCTTGCTTGCATAGTTTTAGAGTTGTTGCACTTTTGTGTTTTAAAGACTAAGAGTTTGTCTGGAACACATCTCTGAAAGTATAATACCTATTAACTTGAAACTTCATAGGTAAATAGATCTCGTTGGGAGAAGTGCAGTGCACAAGACAAACAACACTTGCTTGCATGATTTTGGAGTTATTGCCCTTTGTTTTTTTAAGACTTCGAATTTGTCCGGTGCATATCTCTGAAAGTATAATTGCTATTATTGAACTCATTGACTAGAAATACAGTGCACAAGAAGCCTAAATCTAACTGGCTTTAGGTGTCGAATGCACCCGGTTCTTTATCCGAAATTTCCGCTTATTTTCGGCATTGACTGTTATATGCCTATGTGTTGACGACTAAACCTTAGGGACGATTTATACCTGTGAAAGAGCTAGATAAGATAATGACTAGCGAAAATTAAAACGTCATCATAGACGTCATACTTTATTGTAAATAAACCTTAAATTGTGGTTGCTCACAATTTAAAATATCGAAACTTCTTTCACGAGCTGAAGGCTTACCGCGTAGAATTGTATTGAATATATAGTTTCAATATTCATATTCATTTATGCTTTTGGGCCTCGAATAAAGTTTTCTAAATATCTTTTTCGTGTTTTTATGGCGAAGATATGCCTTGACAAATCACGTTGATGTATTCTCTTTATTGGTTTAGAAAAAAATGTAATAATTTTCACCAGATTTATTTAGATATGTTTTCGATATCAAAAGCAAAAATGAAATAATTTCACCAGATTTGTTATGATGTGTTTTCAATATCAAATGCAAAAACTGAAATAGTTTTCATCAGGTTTATTATATTTTCAATGTCAAAATTCTGACAATTTGTCCCTAAGAGCACATATGCTCCGTTGATGAACAATTGGTTAAATATTAAGCAAAATAAAAAAAAAAAAAAAACACACACACTGTAAAATAAGCAAAAAGCTTTATAATGAACAAGGAATGTCAAAGATGGCACGTTAATAAAGCTTAAAATCCAATGCCATATGATATAAACATAATCGGGGATAAGTTTATAAATTTGTCAAAATGATGAATGGCGTTTTTGACAAAATTCGCCATGCCGCAAGTAATGGACGTGTCGATTGTAAGAGAAAGCTGGGATTGTTATCTATAAAAGTCTCTAGAGACGCATAGATAGAGACATTTTGACAGACAACATTAAACCAAATGCTTGATGCATTACCCAAGAAAATTTGACCGACAACATTAAACTGATATGTTGATACCTTACCAAAGTCATTTTGTCTCCGCGACAAGCTTCTGTCAAAAGGAAAATAGAAATCAAAGATAAAAACCAAGATGGTCATTCGCCCTAAAGCGTTCATTTGATTCGATGGCTGTAGAAGGGATTTAGCACAATAGACTTTATCTTGCTCAAACCAGACCTGTTACCAAAGTCTTGTCTCAGAAATTGAAACTGGCTTGCATTTTCACCATGCTTAAAGATATGTCTGACAGAAATGTAGTGTTTAGTAAAGAATTCTTTAAAGATTTGACCTTACTTCGTCATCCCACATGACCAAATATAAAACGTGATCGATTCGGAAATTGTCCACAAAGTTAAGTCACTGTGCATATAACGGTCAATGCCGAAGATGAGAGAACGTTTCCGGTTAAGAATCGGATGCATTCGATTCGAATCGATCTCAAAAAATACGCAAAGACGAGTTCAAATCCATAAGACAAGAGGACCATGATGGTCTTATATCGCTCCCCTGAGTATTATGGTTCAAGGCTTTATGCTATATACAAAATAACAAAGCCGTACAGCTAATTATTTTCAAAGATTTCTTTCTTTATCCTTTCTAAAATCTAGGATTGCACCTAAATGGCTTATTTTCAGAATACAGTTATTCCATGAGGTATTTGGTAAAAGGTCAAAAAAGTATTGATAAATACGAAATATTAAGCTCTAGTCCTTGTGATTGGGAGAAGAAAATTATCAAAGAATTCCCTTTGTATTCATATGTAGACATTGCAACGTTCGAAATATAAAAGCTAAGGGCCTTGTGGTTTGGAAGAAGAAGATTTCCAAAGATATCCTTTATTCCTATGGGTTATTTTTCAGTGTACGATAATTCTATGAAGTATTTTGGTAAAGGATCAATATACATTGATACATACAAAATAAAAAAGCTCTTGTGCTTGTGGTTTGGGAGATTATCCAAGACTTCCTTTTTTAATCATATGTCAATTCAGGGATCACACAGAAATGGGTAATTTTCAGAGTATGGTAGTTCTTTGAAGTATTTTGGTAAAGGGTCAATAGACATTGATACATACAAAATATAAAAGTTTAAGGCCTAATGGTTTGGAAATATAAGATTTTCATGGATATCCTCCTTTAATTCTACGTAAAATCAGGGATCACACAGAAACGGGCTAATTGTCAGTGTACGGTAATTCTACGAGGTATTTGGAAGATGGTCAGTAGTCATTGATATATACGAAACATTAAAGCTCTAGGCCTTGTGGTTTTGGAGAAGAAGATTTTCAAAGTTTTCCTACATGATTTCTATATAAAATCAGGGATCGTACAGAAAAGGGCTACTTTTCTTGGTACGGTAATACTTTGAAGTATTTTGGTGGAGAGTCAATAGATGACGATTAATACCAAATATCAAAACTCTAGGCCTTATGGTTTGGAGTAGAAGATCTTCAAACATTTCCTTCTTTATTTCTATGCAAAAAGGGCTCGCACAGAAAAGGGCCAATTTTCAAGATACGGTAGTTCTTTGAAGTATTTTGGTAGGTGATCAATAGATAATGATTTATACCAAATATCAAAGATATAGGATTTCGGGTTTGGGAAAAAAAATCAAAGATTTCCTCATTTATTTCTATGAAAAATCAGGGATTGCATAAAAGGCTAATTTTCAAGATGCGGTAATTATTTAATCTATTTTGGTAAAGAGTCAATAGATGATTATCGTTATGTTTTTAAGGAGAAGTTTTTCTTGATTCAGTTGTCATGGCAACCAAAGTTCTTCATGGATTTCAAATCTTTGAAGTATTTAGGAAGGGCATGACCAAAGGATCATTTTTGTGAAGTTTGGTTTAAATTCCATTGTTAGTTTAGGAGGAGAAAACAATTTTGTAACAGAGAATGGACGGCCAGATGGACGAACGAAGACCGACCACAATAGCTCACCAACTTCGTGCTCAGTTGAGCTAAATAAACAAAATGTCATTCTATCATTCGCGCTATATGCATATCGATTATAAGAATAATAAGTCCATTGTTTGTTTAAGTGATCAAATAACTATAGATTGTTTTTGGTGAAATATCAACTGACGTCTATTCTCTTCAATTGAACCATTAAAGGACATTCGTGGAGAAATAGTAATTTAATTTTTCAAAGTCACCATAAAAAGTCACATATGGCCAATGAAGTTGCCACATATACTAGGCTATTTTTTATCAATTGTCATTCTTCAATTTTCGATGCGAAGGCTTAGCAAAAACCTCGTATGAATTTGTCAAGTTATCACCAGAAAAAATGCCTAAAATTTGACGAGCGACTTTCATTTAATCAACTTTAAGTTGATACAAAATTGTTAAACTAGAGGCGCATGAGCGCCTGATTCGCTTCACCACCCTGAATTAAGTTCTCATTCCTTAGAAATTGTGTTGAAAACCATCTTGCAGTTTGCAAGAATAAGATTTTCAAAATTACACTAGATACCATACATGGAGACAAGCCCCTCCCCCTTAAAGCTATAATTTTAATCTGAGGTTTATTTTATGACGGAATCTGACAAAGAGTCACCAAAGGTTCATTTGGTGAGATTTTGTTGAAAACTTTAATCGTTTGTAATCTGAGAAAATTGTAGGTTAACTCTTCAACATAAATTGAAATCAGCCCAATTTATTAAAGCATTGTTTACAGCAAATCAATTCTTTTTCCAGTATTCTAAAAAGAGGTCACCAAAGGATAATTCCAGTGATATTCGATTGATATCGATCCATTGGTTTCTGGTCACTTTACATCATCCGATCAAAATTCTTATATGAAATCTGCTTAATCACCCAATGATAAATCCTGTAAAATTTGGTTGAAATCATCAATTGGTTTCTCAGAGGATTTCTAAATATTTCACCTATATAGAAATTAGCCCCGCCATTTACAGTCATTTTTTCGTCCGATCATAATTCTTTGAAGGAATCTGCTGAATGGTCACTCAATGATCAAGTGACCTAGTTTTTTACCATACGTGACCCATTTTTTTAACTCGTCCAAGGGTTATTGTAGACAACCATTCTGGCAAAGTTTCAAGGCATTTGAGTAAAAATGTGACCTCTAGAGTGCACACAAGGTTTTTCCTGAAATTTGACCTGGTGACCTAGTTTTAGAACCCGCATAACCCATTTTTGAACTCGTCCGAGATATCATGTAGACAATCATTCTGACCATATTTAAGACATTTGAGCCAAAAATGCAACCTCTTGTGTTCTTTTCATTCATTATCAAAAACTTCCATTTAGCAATTTCGTGCGGAAGCATACAAGAAAGTTGCGTACTCCAAATTTGGTCCAAGATACAAGATCAGCCAAACAAACCGCTTGAATTGTGGTTGAAGAAACTAGAATTAATTTAAACAAATAATATAACAGTCAGAAAAATAAATAAATAAATACACCAGGCATATATGTTTTCACTCTACCTTTTATTATAACGACGTCGAATTCATTGGAGAGACACAGAGAAGACATACTGTTCAGCTGAACAGCTTTCTCTTACAAGGGGGCCAGAATGGCCATAGAATCGCTCACCTGACTAATTTAAGATGATTGAAAAAAAACTTGAAAGAACACCATGTTTTACCTTTAGCTGTCACATTTAGGTTATCTGAAAATTTCTTTAAAATGGCACATCTACTCACGATTGAGATTAATTGTGACATTTTATTTTTAGCAACCAAAATGGTCCTCAAAACTATGGACTAAGGCACATACAACGACTTGTCATAGAGACAAGTACTACTACAAGTAGGCTTGACAAAAAAAGTAATTATAATCTGAATAGTCGTCCTGTTTACTAAACACTGGAAAGCAGTTGTTGTTTCTCACTAGTTGCCCATCTCACTTGCGCATACCACTTGTAATTTGCCCATTGGTGACAGACAAAAGGTACTTGTCACAATGATTGTTCTAAATGTTTAATGAAAATTTACCAAGTCGTTTTTAACAATTTTCAGTCAAATTGCGGATCATTTGACAATTGATTCTTGGTATTTCTCGCACCAGAATTACCATTACATCCCTTCCTAGTCTCCAGCTGCCATCCCATTTAGGTTTAGGACCATCTACCAATTGGGGAATCAAAATACCTTAAAGGATATGTGTTGCCGCCGAGATTCAAACCAACGACGCACAGGGTTCCACAATTTTCTGCTTGCAAAAATCAAGACTTTTTCCAGGATAATTTCTAAAATTAATAATTCACAACAGTTTTTTTTCAAAATCTAGTTATATCACGCATCTTTTATTCTCATGAAAATGTGGTTGCTCCCCATAATGGAGGAACCACAGTACTAATACACTTGCTCTGGTATATAATAGACCACATTACATAGTTAAAGCAATGGTTTTTATGACATTGTTTGTTGAGTCCCTGACACCCGATTTTATTGATGTCAAACTTAAACCATGAACTCCGTCTAGAAAACTACTGTAATATAAAATAATGAATAAATCTGATTACTTCTAGACATGTAGATTGTCAATATCATGTTTATGATAATAAATTAAGATGTCTATTAACCCAGATTTCGCTTTTTCATTGAATTGAGTTGGAGGCCATTTATAATTTTCGTATCCAACTTCAATTCGTGTCTGGTTACTGGTACACTTGAGATGTTGCTTTGGATTTTCTCCTAAATATTTGTTTTCTGTACTCGAATCATATATCTTGTACAATGAACACCTACTTCCCATCCTAGTAGGAAATAAAGTAGCAGACATTGTGACGTAATAAAGCATCCCCACGTAATTTACGCTGTCATAAAACCTACTAGCGGGGGATACTTGTCAACTGTTTGGAACACGTTCTTAAATTGGGTCCTGCGTCCTTCATCAAATTAATTTGTCTTTTTCCTAGTTTTTCGGTTTTAAAGATATCATTCCCGACTTTGTCCCGGTAGCGTGGGAACCCTGGACACCCCATGTTTGAAGATTGGATGTCTGACACATTCCTTACTTCGCTACGGCGGCAGCCCTGATGTACTCACAGACACAACAGCACAGTAATAGCCCCATTGACCATTGTCAGTAAGATCCCTAACATGTTTGAATGAAAATCGCCCGCTGGTTTCGGAGGAGAAGATTTAAAAGACAAAAACTGCCACACCCTTATTTGGGAGTCAATTAAACATTTCGCGAACAACCTTTGAAATTTGTCGTCCAAGTATGATTTATGCCAAGTTTGGTTGAAATTTGCCCAATGGTTACCAAGGTGTTTAAAGAGTTCAAAGTAAAAAACTGACCCGCCCTGCAACGCAAATATTTGGGCGTCAATAAAAATTTCACGAACAATTTTTGAAAAGGGTCACACAAGGAACATTCCTGCCAAGTTTAGTTGGAATCCGCCCAATGGTTACTCTTAGGAGCAATTCGGACAAAAGGTGATAACAAAAGCTCACCTTGAGCACGTTTTGCTCAGGTGAGCTAAAAAGGTATTTGCGTTTCAATTAGTTCTTAGTGCCATTTGTACAAGAAATGATCTTTCTTCGTGTTAAATAAACTGAATTTCCTATAAATTTAATACACTATAATGCGAGGTGAAAATTAAGTACCATTTGCAAATTTAAGATACACCAGTCTGACTTATAACTGATAGACATAACTTTCAGAATGGAGGTCCTTCCACTGGTCTTGCGTAACTTTTAATACAGACATCAAAGACGAATTGTCCCCTACCGGCCTCTCATACGCGGCATTTATGTTTTGTGTTCAAAATATTCCGTATTCGCTACTTTGAATCATTGGAATTTATCGGACGAGGTCGCAAATCTTCGAGTGATGTCGATAGCGACTGAATTTTTAGCGGAAGGCAATACCGTAATTGATACTTCATCGCAATAGCAAAGCACGGTTCAGTGAAATAGAACGATAACGTATTTATCCAATGATATCCGGTCTCTTTGACATCGTTGACTTGTTTTGTGTTACGTTACGCGAAATATTTTTGCTTGTCTTTTTATTTGATTTTTTTTTCTTGTATTAAGTTATGATCATTCGTTTGATTATTTCTCTCTTTTCTCTAAGTTATGATCATTCGTTTTCATTAAAATATCAGCTTAATCTTCTCTTTTCAAATGTCCGAATGCAATGAAGAAAGATTTTGAAAATTGAGAGCCAACTTTTTTCATCCATAACCTGTTCAAGAGCTGCTTTAAGGAAAATAGCTGGCGGCGAAATCTCGGGATATGATTTATATAGAATGTCTGAGAGACACATTAATCATTAGACAATAAATCTTGTTTTTGTTTAATAGTATAGCCAACGTAAATTGCATAGCGCTCTTGTACGGCAGAAAAAATTCTCGTTACGAAAACATGTTACGGGATACCAAATAAGTCAGCGAAGTAAAACCCGAATGGAGACCGAATTCATCGAGTAAATAGTTACGTTATCTGTCGAATGCACTGAAAATTGCGTCATTAGTTGTTTCCATAGCGTATCAATTACGTCGTTAGCTTCCGCGAGCAAATCAGCCGATATCGATACTACTCGAAGACTTACCTCATCCGATAATTTCCGATGTTTCAAAGTAGGGCATAGGGAATATATCAATTTAAATTTAATTCATAGAAATAAGATATTTTTATTCCTGGAAAAGATTGAATCCAGTCGACGTGACCAAAAACACATATTTACATTAAAAATCATCAACTTCGGGTAAAAAATGATATGAATTTACCTTCTTCTTCATCAGCTCAAACTCTCCGTCAGGAATTTTTTGACTTGTTTGTGAGCAAAGTTGAGACCATACGAATCGGTATTCTCTTCACAACAATCAAATTCACCCACTGTACTTTCAGATGAGAATCAAACGCAATAATCAAATATTTTAATGAATTTAGACCAGTTACAACGCATCATCTCGAAACAAAAATTTTGAGCTAGATCACCTACTGGACTTCTTAAAAGGTGTATTGATGAACTCATTGAACTTCTTGCAATAATTATCAATTCCTCTATAGAGCTATCATAAGTACTGAGACCATTTACAAGTTCACGTGTCAAACCTTTGTCCAAGAAGGCGATAAAAATGAAACTAAGAATTTTAGACTCGTTTCGAATTTACCTGTCCTTTCAAAGGTCTAGAAAAAAGTTTTGATGTTCAAATAGAACAACGTTTGGTTGACAAAAAGTTGCATGAATTAGAATCAGTCTGCTTATAGTATATTCTACTCGACGGAGACAACTTTGCTGAAAGTTCATTTTTACATAGATACGAACAACATTACCACCTATGTACTACTGAACTTGTCGGCGGCGTTTGACAGAATTGACCTTGACATTCTCATTCATCGCTTAGGACAGCAGTTCCATCTTACTGGTAAAACACTTGCCTGTATGAAGTCCTACATGAGTAACCGTCATCAATCAGTATATATAAACGATGTTTTATCAGATCCTGTGCTTATGAAACACAGTGTTCCGTACTTGGACTAACAAACTGTCATGTCTGCAGAAGCCATGATCTAGACCATCATTTCTATGCAGATGATTCTCAACTATATCTTTTCTTTAATCCTACTGACAATATTTGTAGAGAGCTGTCAATCGCGTTGAGTTGTGTATGATGATGTAATCGATTAAATGAATCAAAATATGCTCAGGTTCAACGTTGAAAAACGGGTGATAATCTTCGCTGTAACTTGAAAAACTTTTGCACTAAATTGCATATATATCAACTAAAGTTGGCATTTTTACAAATTTATCAAAATTAAACGTATTTTACTGAAAAATACTTTAGTCCTTTTTGACGACAAGTGTCTTTTTAAATGTATATCAGTGTTCTAAAAATTACTTCGTATTTTTTCTGATTTATTTTATTTATCATGTTTTATTTTTTTACATGTATATTCTACTTGATTTAGATATTGTAGAGCACGTTTAAGCGTATTTCCATTAGAAAAGGGCGCAATATAAATGTTGTAAATAATGAGGAATAAATATAACCACAAAGAGGCACTTTTCGTTAGGATCGACAGA
This sequence comes from Fragum fragum, assembly GCA_946902895.1. Lineage (NCBI taxonomy): Eukaryota > Metazoa > Mollusca > Bivalvia > Cardiida > Cardiidae > Fragum > Fragum fragum. The sequence continues at coordinate 3,095,385 of OX336381.1, forward strand.
TAACGTATTTGACTAATTTTGCCTTTCGTATCGCGAACTATTTTTTCTTCTTTCATTTTAATTACAAAATTATCTTAATCGCCTTCTTTCAAATGTCTGAAAGCATAATAGTTAGACGTTTGAAAATTGGTAGCTATTTTTTCCTTTCATAATTAATTGTGCATGAGCCACTTTAAAGGTATGTATCGATGTTTCTAAAACCTAGATAAAAAAAACGCCATTACCAAAAAATACACCCAAAGTAACATTTAATACTTAAATTTGAGTAAGATGTTATCTTTGCAATAATCTGATAGGATTAAAGTTAGATATCGATGCTTTTTCATGTCGAAGAATTTAATTATTCTTATTCCCTCTCATATGATATTTGAATACAATATTCTGAAAAGTAGTTTTGCGAAAATCAGAGGTGACTTATCAGAGAAAATCAGGGTATTTCTCTAATAGCCTACGTAGGCTATTAATCTATTTTTAGATTAACCCGAGGCAGTTTTAAACAATAAAAGGTCATTCACGTGGTGCAAATAACCGTTGAAATCTCGAATTTAGTTTGAATTGCATCATACCAAGGTAATCGTTACGTCATCAGGAGTTACGTTCGCTAGCCGGTCTATAACTTTGTAAAGATCAGTCCAAAACTGTCGTAAGTGTTATTACGAATAAGAAAACTTACCGTAGTTTAGCGCTTACCATTTGATGTGACTTAGGTAGTTGGTCGGTTGGCTAATCAATATGCTATCTTCTCTTGACTAAGTCATATGCAAATGAGGTTATGCGATGTTGACAACCTCATTCCGTGATATCTATAAATAACTTTGGATTCCGCTGAACCTTTCCTTTATAACCACAAAAAGCCCATTTAAACCTATAAAATTACCGCGAAGACAATACCTGACTTAAATTTAGGTATTAGATATTCGTTTGAGCGTATATTTCGACTCTTGGTTACTTATTCTTGTGTGGGTTTCAGAAACATCTATACCTCCCTGGCTTCTTGTGGTTACAAAGAAAAGATTCAGCGGAATCCAAGGTTAATTTCAGATTTCACGGAATTCGGAATTCGGAAACCACATGACCTCATTTGTAAATGACCCAAAACAACACACGTCATAGATTATGTCACATCAAATGGTTAGCGCAAAATTAAGGTAAGTGTATACCCTAGACATATGACTGATTATTATGACATTTAATTGTATGCGGATTCCAACGGTATTAAGTAGCATGTTAATAACCCAATCTTCATTTATCTAAAAATAGATTAACAGCTTTCCGAGGGCTGAAAAATAGTTTTAAAAAATGTAGTTTATGTGGGCACTAAATCAAAAAGCCTCATTTTACAATTTATATTCAAAAGGAGGGTAGGAGACTAGGAGCGAAGTTCTTTGGAAAGAGTATTTTGTGTTTTTATCATCAATCTCAATTCGCGTTTGTTTACATTTTGAGATCGCGTCGATGCAACCGAATCTTCACCGGAAATGATCGCAAATCTTCGGCATTGACTGTTATATGTATAGTTCCTGATTACTAAACTTTACAGATGGTTTCGTAAATTTCTATGACCGAGCTAGTTGTTAATATGACTAACGAAAATCAAACGTCTGTACTGACGCCATAATGATATATAAACAAACCTAAATTGTGGTGGGTCACTATGTAAAGTATCAAAACTTATTTCGTGAATTTTAGGCTTACCACGAGGTATTATTTTGGTTTGCTTTGTGTTATGCTTTTAAATTATGTATGAGATAGATAAGAATGATAAAGTGAGTGACATGCAAAAAAACATTGATATCTATCTTTAAGGTAGATTGATACAGTTGGAAACATTCTAAAACTCTTCTTAGAGTAAAAAGTGGTATTTTCAATACTTCTCGCCTTTTTTAAAGATCCATTTCTGTTATTTTTGGTAGAAGTGGCCATCAGAATCCAGGGTTCTAAACATTGCAAAAAATCATTAAAAAAGTAATTTAAAGGATATGTAAAGGTGTATTTTCTAGATTAACGTCTTGTCGGAAACGGAAAAAAATGCACACAAGCAGTCTCTGCTCGTAGAATTTCATAAAATATATTTCAAATATAGTATACGTATCATGTTGGCATTATATTATTAAAATAACAATAATTAAAGCCATATATTTCCCCAAACATTACAACATAATTAATTAGAAAATCGTACTCCAGGCCCAAAAGCATAAATTGATATGAGGACTGAAATATCAATATGAATATTGTTATATGCGATAAGTCTACAATTTATAAAAGGAGCTTCGATATTTCAATTGCGACCCCCCCCCCAACTTAAAGGGATGTATCGATGTTTCTGAAGCCTAGATAAGAAAAATTTGCCAATCACCTCAAAATACTATAAAATGGAAGCTAAATACTTAAATTTGAGTCAGATATTGTCTTCGCGGTAATCTGATAGTCTCAAAGTGACTTTTTGGTTTATACATAAAAGGTTCAGCGGAATTTCAGGTTACTTTTAGATATCACGGAATTCGGTTGTCGGCACCGCATGACATCATTTGCAAATGACCCAAAATAAACGGAAGGTAACAATTTGACAAGCGAAACAACCAACGTTCTAAATTATGTCAAACCAAATGATTAGCGCTAAACTACGGTAAGCGCCTATATTCGTTTTGACTTATACGTGCCGTTTGAATGACCCAATATTCTTTGTAACGGTCTCGGCTTAATTTAAAAATTAACAGCTTATGTTGTCTATTGGGGAAATACCCTGGTTTATTCAGATAAACGTTCTCTGATTTTATCAATTCTTCCTTCTTGTTTTAGATTGTAGATGAGAGGGAATAAGATCAATTCAAATTTGTTACATGAATAAAACATCGATACCTAACTTGAAAGCCATGTTTTCCCTCCGATGAAGAAAAAACAGTTTCTTGAGCATTCTTAATATCAATTTTCAAATGAATATAGCTAAGAAAATTGTTTAGCGTTTTTCTTATCAATTCGAGACTGAGTCACATGCACGAGATTTTTCACCGGAAATGATCGTTAATCTTCGACATTGACTGTTATTTGTACAGGCGGTGACAACTTAACTTTACCGACGATTTCGTTACTCTCCATGACTGGAAGGGATGATTGAATGACTAGCGGAGGTGAAAACGTCATCACGGGTGTCAAAGTTTTTCGAAAAAAAGATTGATCAACAAGAGGGCCGTTGGCCCTCGGGCGCTCACCTGAGATAAAGGCTCTTTTTCTTTCAACAGTCTAATGTCATGTTAATGTTAGGATTATGAAACAAGTGGGCCACAATTACATATAAAGACTATGAACCTGGGGATCCAAAAGTCTAAATTATAAATTCCAAGGCCTTAGTACTGATTTGAAAGAAGGAAAAAACTTTTTCCATGGCTTATAATTTCAGAAATAAGTAAGAAGTCTGTGAACTGATGTTTGTGCCTATACACCCCACCCCCCTGGGGCTCCGCCCCTGGGGATCCGAGGATCATGATTTTAGCTATTTTGTAAAAGATCAATATACTGATGCTTCATGCAAAATATCAAGGCTCTATGCCTTCTGGGTCAGGAGGAGAAGATTCTTAAAGATTATTTTGAAATTTCACTTTTGTTGCCATGGAAACCAGAGTTTTTAACGGATTTCAATTCTTTTAGCTAATTTTTAGGGGGACCACCTAGGCAACATTTCTGCAAAATTTGGTTCAAATTGGCCCTGTGAATTGGGAGGAGATGTCATTTACAAAATCGTTCTTTATTTCTATATACCCCCCCCCCCCGGGGCTTCGCCTCTGGGGACCCGAGGATCATGATTTTAGCTATTTTGAAAGAGGTCAATATACTGATGCTTCATGCAAAATATCAAGGCTCTATGCCTTCTGGGTCAGGAGGAGAAGATTTTTAAAGATTATTTTGAAATTTCACTTTTGTTGCCATGGCAACCAGAGTTTTAAACGGATTTCAATTCTTTTAGCTTTTTTTGAAGGGGACCACCTAGGCAACATTTCTGCAAAATTTGGTCCAAATTGGCCCTGTGAATTGGGAGGAGATGTCATTAAAAAAATCGTTCTTTATTTCTATATACCCCCCCCCCCGGGGCTTCGCCCCTGGGGACCCGAGGATCATGATTTTAGCTATTTTGAAAGAGGTCCATATACTGATGCTTCATGCAAAATATCAAGGCTCTATGCCTTCTGGGTCAGGAGGAGAAGATTTTTAAAGATTATTTTGAAATTTCACTTTTGTTGCCATGGCAACCAGAGTTTTAAACGGATTTCAATTCTTTTAGCTATTTTTGAAGGGGACCACCTAGGCAACATTTCTGCAAAATTTGGTTCAAAATGGCCAAGGGTTTGAGAGGAGATGTCATTTAAAAATCGTTCTTCATTTCTTTATAAACCCCATCCCCCTGGGGCTCCGCCCCTGGGGATCCGAGGATCATGATTTTAGCTATTTTGTAAGAGATCATTATACTGATGCTTCATGCAAAATATCAAGGCTCTACGCCTTCTGGGTCGGGAGGAGAAGATTTTTAAAGTTATTTTAAAATTTCACTTTTGTTGCCATGGCAACCAGAGTTTTAACGGATTTCAATTCTTTTAGCTTATTTTAAGGGGGACCACCTAAGCAACATTGCTGCAAAATTTGGTTCAAATTGGCCTTGTGAATTGGGAGGAGATGTCATTTAAAAAATCATTATTTATTTCTATATACCCCCCCCCCCCGGGGCTTCGCCTCTGGGGACCCGAGGATCATGATTTTAGCTATTTTGAAAGAGGTCAATATACTGATGCTTCATGCAAAATATCAAGGCTCTATGCCTTCTGGGTCAGGAGGAGAAGATTTTTAAAGATTATTTTGAAATTTCACTTTTGTTGCCATGGCAACCAGAGTTTTAAACGGATTTCATTTCTTTTAGCTTTTTTTGAAGGGGAGCACCTAGGCAACATTTCTGCAAAATTTGGTCCAAATTGGCCCTGTGAATTGGGAGGAGATGTCATTTAAAAAATCGTTCTTTATTTCTATATACTCCCCCCGGGGCTTCGCCCCTGGGGACCCGAGGATCATGATTTTAGCTATTTTGAAAGAGGTCAATATACTGATGCTTCATGCAAAATATCAAGGCTCTATGCCTTCTAGGTCAGGAGGAGAAGATTTTTAAAGATTATTTTGAAATTTCACTTTTGTTGCCATGGCAACCAGAGTTTTAAACGGATTTCAATTCTTTTAGCTATTTTTGAAGGGGACCACCTAGGCAACATTTCTGCAAAATTTGGTTCAAAATGGCCAAGGGGTTTGAGAGGAGATGTCATTTAAAAATCGTTCTTTATTTCTTTATAAACCCCATCCCCCTGGGGCTCCGCCCCTGGGGATCCGAGGATCATGATTTTAGCTATTTTGTAAGAGATTATTATGCTGATGCTTCATGCAAAATATCAAGGCTCTACGCCTTCTGTGTCAGGAGGAGAAGATTCTTAAAGATTATTTTAAAATTTCACTTTTGTTGCCATGGCAACCAGAGTTTTAACGGATTTCAATTCTTTTAGCTTATTTTAAGGGGGACCACCTAAGCAACATTGCTGCAAAATTTGGTTCAAAATGGCCTTGTGAATTGGGAGGAGATGTCATTTAAAAAATCATTATTTATTTCTATATACCCCCCCCCCTGGGGCTTCGCCCCTAGGGACACGAGGATCATGATTTTAGCTATTTTGAAAGAGGTCAATATGCAAAATATCAAGGCTCTACGCCTTCTGGTTCAGAAGGAGAAGATTTTTAAAGATTATTTTGAAATTTCACTTTTTTTGCCATGGCAACCAGAGTTTTTAACGGATTTCAATTATTTCAGCTATTTTTGAAGGGGGACCACCTAAGCAACATTGCTGCAAAATTTGGTTCAAAATGGCCCATAGGTTTGAGAGGAGATGTCATTTAAAAAATCGTTCTTTATTTCTACATAACCCAACCCCCCTGGGGCTCCGCCCCTGGGGACCAGAGGATTAATGATTTTAGCTATTTTGAAAGAGGTCAATATACTGATGCTTCATGCAAAATATCAAGGCTCTACGCCTTCTGGGTCAGGAGGAGAAGATTTTTAAAGATTATTTAAAAATTTCACTTTTGTTGCCATGGCAACCAGAGTTTTTAACGGATTTCAATTCTTTTAGCTATTTTTGAATTGGACCACCTAAGCAACATTTCTGCGAAATTTAGTTAAGATCGGCCCAGTGGTTTAAGACAAGATGTCATTTAAAAAATCGTTCTTTATCTCTTTATAAACCCCACCCCCCTGGGGCTCCGCCCCTGGGGATCCGAGGATCATGATTTTAGCTATTTTGAAAGAGGTCAATATACTGATGCTTCATGCTAAATATTAAGGCTCTACGCCTTCTGGGTCAGGAGGAGAAGATTTTTAAAGATTATTTTAAAATTTCACTTTTGTTGCCATGGCAACCAGAGTTTTTAACAGATTTCAATTCTTTTAGCTATTTTTGAAGGGGACCACCTAAGGAACATTTCTGCAAAATTTGGTTCAGATTGGCCCAGTGGTTTAGGAGGAGATGTCGTTTAAAGAAATTGTTGACGGACGACGGACGGACGCCGGACAAAAGGCGATCACAATAGCTCACTTGAGCACTACGTGCTCAGGTGAGCTAAAAACTGTCGTAAGAGTTGTTATATGGACACATACTGCAGTTTTGCGGTAGCCACTTGATCTGACAAAATTCAGGACGTTGGTTGTATCCCTTGTCACTTCCCTTGAAGAACCTAGGTAATAAACAAATGAGGTCTACCGTGATTTCTAAAATTAACGTGGATTCCCATTGAACCTTTCCTAGAAAAAAGCCACTTTAAACGTATCAGATTACCGTAAATACAATATCTGAATCATGTTAATTATCATATGTTCGTTTGGGCGTAATTTTCGGCAATTTGCAAAGTTTTCTTATCTAGGTTCCAAACACATCGATACCTCTAAGGAAATACACAACAACCAAGGAGAACTGCTATCCCGAATTAAAGATAAGTTCTGTCGTCCTTTGAGATTACAAAATGGTATTAATACTCAGACAGTCTGAGAACCAGTAGTTTAATTAACATGTAAATAACCATGTTAGTTTCCGGCCAGGCTCTTTCAGATAAATTGTTTTTCTGCATGCACTCCTTGATATATTGAATAGAGACACAAAGTATTCAGAGTTTTCACCCGACATTGTTTCCTGATTATAAGTGTATCTAAGACAGACTTACAATCCAATACCAAATCATACAGGCATTGAAGTGGACGTAAGTAGTAATCCAATACATATATGTGAGCATGCGTATACATTTCGAACCATTACACATGTGCACCAGAAACAATTCAGCTTGTAGATCCGCACCGTCTGATCCGAGCCGTAATTTAGATACAGACTTAAAGCTTCTTAATGTGATCGGCTAATATTCTAAATGTACTGAATAGCTAACAAGGCTGCATAGAAGTAGCAAATCAAACTTATGAGAAATGGTTTGAAATGTCGTTGATTGATTGATTGATTGATTGAATGGGGTTTAACGCTACTTTTAACAGTATTTCAGTCATATCTTGGCGACTGGAACACCTAACAATGAATTCCTGGTATTTCTCACACGAGTACTACATCCTTTCCTAGCCTCCAGCTGCTATCCCACTTAGGTTAACGATTATCGACCCATTGGTGAGAGACAAATGTCGGAAAAGATATGTGCCGCCGCCAGGGATCGAACCCATGACTTCCCATCATTGAAGATTAAGGGTCTGACTTGAAATGTCGTGCAAGAGCTCATGAAATAATTGTGACTAGAAAAATAATATGGATTCTTAGGGAAAAAAGAGTCGATACAATAATTTTAACTGGGAAGGTTTTAAGGGAAAAAATCGACTGTGCTGCAGAATCAAAACCTAACGCTTCAGGCAGGTTAAATGAATCTAGAATGTTTATAGTACCCCATTATATATTCAGTCTAGAAATATTGCCTCCAGCTTACCTCTTCCCGATCTAGTCTATTTTTCAAATATTTTACGGAGTTCTCGTGAGACAATCTTTTATTGATTGCTCAAGTGTACAAAATTTCTAAAGTTATGACAATGCACCCTTGCAATTGAGCAATATTTCGCGTTATATCATAAGTAGTTCACTCTATTTAACAAGGGAGTTATGGAGAAAAGATTACTGGTCGATATTAGGTTGAACAGAATGTACGACAGACATACGAAACGATCACTTTAAAGCTGATTTCTTATCAATCCTTCGAAATATTGTCATGGCAGTGTGTCCATCGTGCGTTCGTTGGTGCGTGCGTGAGTCGGTAAACTTTTACCAAAAACTTCTGCATAGAAACATGGCTTTTATGGGCGGGACTAATTACCATATATGATTATCGTGAACAATTGTAAGTCTTCTTATCAGAAACCAGACGATAGATATCAATTACGTTTTAAAGGAGTCATCTCTGAGTGACTTTTTTATAATACGTAAAAATTTCATCAGTTTGAAAAATGGCTAAAAAGGGCGTGGCTTATTTCCCTATTTGATGTATAGTGAAAACATTGAAAATCTTCTAAGAAACCAGCTGATTGTTTTCACCTTAAATTCACAGAAATGACCCTTTTCTTGATCCTTAATTAGAATACTTCAAAGAATTAATTTATTTTAAAGTAAACATGACTAATGGGTGGGACAAACTTTCATAAATTGTATGTAGTAAAACTCTTCTTGGAGGATGGATTTCAACCAAATATTTTCGAATGTTAGCCATATTCATTGAAAGAATGCATTGGCTAAATATAATTGCTTTAAAGGATCTACAAATTTTAGAGAGCACAGAATGATGCAAGGAAAAGAATTGATATTGCTCATTTGAAAATATTTGTTTTATAGAAGAAAGTTCCTCCCTTGCATAAATTGAAGAAAAGTAATTCTTTCTAAAATGAGTTTCCTCCTGTGTTTTTAAAGGTAGGTATTGATGTGTTTTTTTTTCAGATTTTAATTATTTTTATCCCCTCAATATTCTGAAAGTAGTTTTGAATGAATCAGAGGTCGCTTATCAGAGAAAACCAGGGTATTTCCCTAATAGCCTACGCATCCTGTTAATCTATTTTTAGATTAAGCCGAGACAGTTAGAAGCGACCAAGGGTCATTCACATGGTGCGAATAACGTTTGGAATGTCGCATTCAGTTTGAATTTCATCAAACCAACGTCGCCATTACGACTTTAGGAGTTGTGTTCGCTAGCCGGTCTATAATTCTAAGGATCAGTCCAAAACTATCGTAAGCGTTTTTTCGAATATAAAAATTTATCGTAGTTTTGCGCCAAACATTCGATTTCACATTTGGGATAATGGTTGTTTCGCTTGTCAATTTGTTATCTTCCGTTGACTTGGGTCATATGCAAATAAGGTCATGCGATTTCGACAACAGAATTCCATGATACCTATAAATAACCTGGAATTCCGCTGAACCTTTCCTGTATAACCACAAACACTAATTTAAACCTATTAGATAACCACCCTAACAATATTCTCAAATTTAATAAATGTTCGTTTGAGCCTATCTTTCGATAAATGGCAAATTTGTCTTATCTGGGATTCAGAAACATCGATACATCCCTTTATAAGTACACTTAATTACCTGTATCATAGGTGGAGCGAATCAGACGCTCAAGCGCGTCTAGTTTCCAATTCGAGGCCTCGTTTTGGTAAGGGGAGGTAGGTGCCATATGAGTTTCTGATTAATCAATGGCCAAAATATCTTGGAATTTCACATTTTACTGTTCAGCAAAAGACAATGTACATGTAATAACTAACAGATTAAAGCCATGTCATGCAAAAAATGGGCTTAGTGTTATGTAACTAAATGTTTTGTGTATTTTGTACTCTGAAATTAAGCAATCTTATGTTGCTTTGATTTTTGATGTGTAGACTTCTTTCTTCAATTTTGTTGAAATGAAAGACGTTTGCTTATGGTCAAGGTCAATTTGTAACCCTTTCCAACCTGACTTTTCCTGATATTTGTTTAATCCGTCGTGATTCTTCCAGATCGTTCAAGTTACATTACAAAGTTTTGGTATGTAAGCCATTTTCATCAATGTTAATGAATTAGAAGCCATGTCTTTCCTCCGAGGACGGAAAAACAGTTTAAACAATTTATCGGTTATTTGATCAATAAAGCAAACAAGAACATTCTTGATATCTATATTTATTAGCGAGACCTTTAGAATTCAAGAACCTCGCATAAATTGGACCATTGCGTACAGAAAAAACATGGATATATCCGGAGTTAGCCGGGGATCGACGAAGATCAAATGACAAACTATTGAACCACTTTGGCATTTACCAACTTTATTTAATTTATACGGGTATCATCCCCTTCTCGACGTAAAAAACGGGGAAAACAGTTTTGGAACAGGACGAATCATACGCCGACGATAATTTTTTATAACCTGCCAAGTCCAAGCTAAACAAACATAACAATGGAAAACAGACGAGGTGATAATATTCTAGGCGACGACAATTAAGCAACAAATAAATTTGCCTAAAATTTAACACATAGATTGCAATCTTACATCGATTTTAGAAGATAAATTTATTACTATGAGTAAAATTGTCTTGAATTTAATTACAAATCATACTATTCATAGAACTGTTTCGGAGATACTTACGGAAAAGACAGAAATACCGCACGGCCGCTCGCGAATTCATGAACTGGCGAATAAGTCTTCGGGTCCTGCTCGGATGAAAATAAGACGACTCGAAAGTTACCAGTTAACAGCAGTCAAGTTCAACTCATGTTTGTTGACATATTGAGATCGAGACGACTGCAATCGATTCTCCCCAGAAATGTTCGCCCATTTCAATAATCACTATTACCGAAAGAACTGATTGAACGACTAGCAAAAGTTAAAACGTCATCGATAGCGCCATAGTTTAATATAAACAAATATTGTGGTGGGTCATTCTTTAGAACATCGAAGCTTCTTTCAGGCATTGTAGGCTAACCGCGGTGAATTATTTTGATCTTGTAATTTCAATCATAATATCCATTTATGCTTTTTTAACCGCGAGTATTGTTTTCTTATTAATTGTGTTATATGTTTCGGCTTTAAGGCCAAGGTTATTAAAGTTTTAAGCCTTTACATTTTAAATGACTTAATAGCGGGACATTAACATGCTCTTATTTCTTAAATGCTTTAAAATTTTCTATTTGTGGCTTTTCATCAGTCATTAAGGCGGCTCTCGAACATATTTTCAAGGAAATTTGACTTGGAATGATTATCTGCTTTTGAAATAGTTAAATTGCCATCCTAACGATAGATATTATTTCTTAATCTTATATCTACTAAAATCATTATGAATTTAATCTATTTTGATATTCTCATGCCCCCAATTAACATCATCGGAATTTATCGGACGAGGTCGAACGTCTTCGGCTGATGTCGATAACGATTGTATTGCCAGCGGAAGCCAATTACGTACTTGATACGTTATGGAAATCACAAATAAAGCAATTTTCGGTACAATTGACAGATAGCGTATTTTACCAATGAGTTCAAGTTAGTTTGTTCTTCGAGCGGCTTTTAAAGGGTGGGGGTAACCTTATGCAGCATATGTAACGTTTATTCAGAGGTTCCGTGCATATACCTGATGCTGTTGTAAGTTGAAACTATATTTTTATATGCCGAAATCTTCTCTGATATTTTGCTATCCTATTTGAGTGTAATACGGTCGTTAGATCGTATATAGAACAAACCCGATAAAAACTATATATCAAAGCTATCGATGTTCTTTGTGGAAATTACTTGTCATATGAGGACAGTGACATTGATTCCCTGCCTAATTAGCCTAACAAAAGGGCCAGAATGGCCTTAAAATCGCTTACCTGACTACTTTATGATGATTGAAAAAAAAAAACAAAAAAAACCTTGAAAGAACACAGGCATGTTTGACCTTGAGCTTGGACATTGAGGATTTCTGAAACTTTGACCTTGAGCTGGGACATTGAGGATTTCTGAAACTATCTTTCAAATCGCACATCTACTCACGATTGAGATTAATTGTGACATTTTATATTTAGCAACCAAAAATCGTCCTCACAAATATGGACAATAGGCACATACACCGACTTGTGATAGTAACTACTTTGTCTTGCTTACTACAAGTAGGCTTGACAAATAGAAAGTAATTATAATCTTAAAAGTTGTCCTGTTTGCTAAACACTGGAAAGCAGTTGTTCTTTCTCACTAGTTGCCTATCTAACTTGCGCGTACCACTTGTATTTTGCCCATTGGTGGCAGGCAAAAGGTACTTGTCACAAATGCAAAATGTCCGTTGAAAGTTTTCAACATTTTTCAGTCATTTTGCGGAGTATTTAACAATTGATTCCCGGTATTTCTCGCATCAGTATTACCATAACATTTTCCTAGCCCCAACTGCCATCCCATTTAGGTTTAGGGAACAAAATGCGATAAAGGATATGTGCTGCCGCCGAGATTCAAACCCACGACACACAGGGTTCCCACATTTTCTGCTTGCATAATCGAAGACTTTTTCAGATTTTTTCAAGGATATTTTCTAAAACTCAAGACGTTTTTTTCATCGACAAAAATCCCCGAAATACCTCAAAACGTTTTTATCAAAAGCTAGTTATATCATGCATCTTTTATTCTTATGAAAATGTGAAAACTCCCTCTAGTGGAGGAACAACAGTAACCACACAATATAGTAAACACTTGCTCTTGTATGCAATAGACAACCATACATAGTTAAAGCAAGGATTATTACGACATTGATGAGTCCCTGAGACCCCATTTTATTGATGTCCAACTAAACCCCTAAACTCTGCCCAGAAAACAATCATAAAAAACAATGGTTAATTTGATTGCTTCTAGACGTGCAGATTGCCAATATCATAATTTATGATAATAATTTGTCGATGTCTTTTTATCCAGTGTTCACCTTTTCATTGAATTAAAATGGAAGCCATTTATTACCTTGGTATTGTAGGAACAGTGAATTTGTTGCAATAAGGCCTGTGCAGGTAGCATTGAAACAGACAAAGTTATGTATTCAACAACATAAAATGCCATTTATAACGCCAATTAGTGAATATGTGGACAACAAACCATTTACTAAACGAAGTGTTGTTTACTTGTTTAATCTACGGAAGCAAGTATTGGCCTAATTTAGACTGAGTTGTAATTATTTATTTAATATTTTGAATTTAATATTAAGTTTTTCTCTGACAAAATGCTAAAAATTCAGAAAAGATAAAACAATATTTATATTATCTATCTAATTTATTACGTTCAATTGACGCATTTTCTGGGTTTTTTAGCTCACCTGAGCGATCACGTTTTGTCCGTCGTGCGTCGGAAGGTGTCAACAATTCTTTAAACATCTTTTCCTCAGTAACCACTAAGCGGATTTCAACCAAACTTGGCAGGAATATTCCTTTGGTGACCCTTCCCAAAGTTTCTCACGGATTATGATTGACCCAAAAAAATAGGCGCGGCAATGGCAGAGCAGTTTTTTAATTTGAAATCTTTAAACATCTTCTCCTCAGTAACCATTTGGCTAATTTCAACCAAACTTGGCATGTTTGTTTCTTGAGAGACCCATTATCAAAAGTTGTACGCTAAATTTTGATTTACGACCATATATGGGCGTGGCAGTTTTGACGTTGAAATCTTCAAAAATCTTCGCATCAGTATCCATTTGGGCCCATTTCAACCAAACTTGGCATGCATTTTCCTTGGGTGACCATTTTCAAAATTTGTTTGTTTAATTCACGCCAATATGTTGGCGTGGCAGGTCGGCGCAGATTTTGACTTCGAAATTTTTGAACATCTTCTCAATAAGGATTGAGCCAATTTCAACCAAACATGCGCGAATGTTCCTTGGGTGATCCTTTTCGAAAGTTGTTCACAATGTTAAGCTTTACGCCTGAAAAGATCGTAGCAGGGCTAGGCAGTTTTTGACTTTGAAATCTTAAGACATCTTCTTCTCAGTGGCCATTGGACCCATTTAAACCAAACTTAGCATGAATGTTTCTTTGGTGACCATTCTCAAAAGCTGTTCGCAAAATTTAGAATTACCCCAAATATGTGCGTGGCAGTTTTTAACTTTGAAATCTTTAAACATCTTCTCCTCAGTATCCACTAGGCCAATTTAAACCAAACTTGGCGTGAATGTTCCTTTGGTGACCCTTTTCGAAAGTTGTTCGGAAAATTTAGATTTGCCCCTAAATACGGGGCGTGGCAGGGCCGGGCAGTTTTTACTTAGAAATCTGAAAACATTTTCTTCTCAGTAACCATTGGGCCTATTCCTTATTTGACCCTTTTCAAATGTTGAAGTAGAATTAGATTGACCAAAAATATGGGCGTGGCAGGGCCGAGCAGCTTTTGGCATGAATGATCCTTGGGTGACCCCGAAATTTTGATTGACGCCCAAATATTCGTGTGGCATTGCGGGGCTGTTTTTATTTTCAAATCTTTAAACATCATCTCCTCAGTAACCATTGGGCCAATTTCAACTAAACTTGGCATCAATGCCCCTTAAGTGCCCCTTTTGAAAAGTTGTTCGCAAAAAAATTTGAGTGAGGCCCAAACATAGGCGGGCTGATTTTGACTTTGAAATCTTGAAATATCTTCTCAGTAACCATGAAGCCAATTTCATCCAAACTAGGCATAAATGTTCCTTGGGTGACCCTTTTTAAAACTTGTACCCAAAAATTTTATTGATGCCCAAATATGTTCGTGGCAGGGCTAGGGAGGTTTTGACTTTGAAACCTTAAAACATCTTCTTCTCAGTAACCATTGGGCCAATTTCAACCAAACTTTGCATGAATGTTCCTTGGGTGATCGTTTACAAAAAATGTTCCCGAGAATTGACTGACGCGGAAATATGGGCGTGGCAGATTTCGACTTCGAAATCTTTAAACATCTCCTCAGTAACCACTGGGCTAATTTCAACCAAACTTGGCTGGAATGTACCTTGGTAACCCTTTTTGAAAGTTTTCCCGAAACTTTTATTGTTGCCTAAAATGGGCGTGGCAGGGCTGCGCAGTGTTTGACTTCGAAATCTTTGAACATCTTCTTCTCAGTAAATATTCGGCAAATTTCAACTAAACTTGGCATGAATGTTCCTCTTTCAAAATTTGTTCGCGAAATTTTAATTTACGCCCATATATGGGCGTGGCAATTTTCTTTACTTTGAAATCTTTAAACATCTTCTCCTCAGTAACCATTGGGCCAGTTTCAATTAAACTTGGCATGAATGTTCCTTCGGGTGATCCTTTTGATTTGCGAGTTGATTTACGCCGAAATATCAGCATGGCAGGGGTGCCCACGGTTGGGTGCAGTTTTTGACTTAGAAATCTATAAACATCTTCTCCTCAGTAACCTTTGGGCCATTTCCAATTATACTTGGCAAGAATGCCTTGGGTGACCCTTTTCAAAAGTTTTTTTGTGAAATTTTGATTGATGCCCAAATATGGGTAGGGCAGGACAGTTTTTGACTGAAATCTTTTAAATCACAGCTCAATGTGAAACATGCCTGTGTTCTTTCAAGTTTTTTTTGTTTCTTTTTTCAATCATCTTGAATTAGTCAGGTGAGCGATGTTTGGGCCATTCTTGCCCTCTTGTTACAATTACCTGCAGTAATTTGTTGAGGCAATGTGCAGATCAAATGCATGTATTGTGCCTGTTTCACTTGGCCGTGCATTATATTTCAGATAATATTACCATTTTCTAATTGCCAACGGATATTATGAGGTGAGTCTTAAGATGGTCGTATGGCATTACTTTTTAGAAAGATCACTATATATTGGTTAGTGTAGCCAGACAAAGCTGTAATTATTGAATGGGCTTGATTGCAGATTTGCCATTCTTTCATACCCTACTTTTGCATATCGAAATTAAGAAAGCCCATGTTTGCTTTAGTGACCAAATAAGCGATGGATTATTTCATCTATTTTTTAGCTCAATTGAACACGAAGGGCTCTTGGTGGCTATTGTGATCGGTCATCGTCCGGCGTCCGCCCGTACGTCCATTCGCAATTGCAAAAAATCTTCTCCTCCTAAACTAACTATTGAAGTTCAACCAAACTTCACAGATCCTTAGGTCATGCTCTTTCAAAAACTTCAAAAGATCGAAATCCATGAAGAACTTTGGTTGCCTTGGCAACGGAATTTTAAAACTTTAAAAATCTTCTCCTACCAAACCATTAGGCTTAGAACTTTGATATTGAGTATAAATCATCATCTTTTGACTCTCTAACAAAATACTTCAAAGAATTGCCGTATCTTGAAAATTAGCCCTTTCCTGTGCGATCCCTGATTTTACAAAGAAATAATGAAGGAAACTTTTAAGAATCTTTTTCCCCCAATCCGTAAGCCCTAGAGCTTTTATATTTAGTTTAAATCAATATCTATTGACCCTCTGCCAAATTGCTTCAAAGAATTACCATACTCTGTAAACCAGCCATTTTCTGTGCGAGCAATGATTTTACATAGAAATAAAGAAGGATTTTTTTTTTAAAAAAATCTTCGTCTCCCAAACAATTAGGCCCAGAGCCGAAATACTTCAAACATTTATTTTTCTCTGAAATGAGCCCTTGTTTGTGTGATACCTAATTTCACATAGAAATGAAGAAGGAATCTTTAAAAATCTTCATCTCCCAAACGATAAGGCCTAGAGCTGTGATATTTGGCATAAATCATTGGCTTTTGACCCTCTACCAAAATACTTCAAAGAATTATCGTACTTTGAAAAATTGTCCTTTTCTGTGTGATCCCTTATTTTAACATAGAATTAAAGAATGATATATTAGAAAAAAAATCTTCTTCTCCCAAACCAAAACGCATAGAGCATTAAAGGGAGGTATCGATGTTTCTGAAACCTAGATAAGAAAAAATTATCAAGTTCCGAAAAATACTCTCAAACGAACATTTAATTCGTTAAGTTGAGTCAGGTATTGTCTCGCTGGTAATCTAACAGGCCAAAAGTGGCTTTTTGTGGTTATATCGGAAAGGTTCAGAGGAATTCCAGGTTATTTTTAGATATAATGGAATCCGGCTGACGACATCGAATGACCTCATTTGCATGTGACCCAAAGTGAACTGGAGGTAAACAAATTTACTAGCGAAACAGCCAACGTCCTAATTCAGGTCACTTGAATGGGTAAGCGCAAAACTACGGTAAGTGTAAATATTCGTAATAACACATACGACAGTTTTGGACTTATCTTTACATTATAAAAGACCGGCTAGCGAAAATAACTCCTGATGACGTAACGATGACGTTTGAGTGATGTAATTTAAACTAAATTCAAGGTTCCAACGGTTATTCCCACCACGTGAATGATCATATAATCTTCGCAACTGTCACGGATTAATCTAAAAATAGATTAAAAGCCTACGTAGGCTATTAAGGGAATACCTTGCTTTTTTCTGATAAGCAACCTCAGATTTAAGCAAAACTTCTTTTCGGCATATTGTATTCAAATAGTATACGAGAGTAAACAAAAATAATTAAAATCTGTGACATGAAAAAAACATCGATACCTACCTTTAACATTTTTGTATGTATCAATGTCTATTGAGCTTTTACCATAGTACTTTAAAGAATTGCCGAACTTGAAAATTAGCCTGTTTCTTTGTGATCCCTGATTTTCCATATAAATAAAGAAGGAAATCTTCTCCTATAAGGCATAGAGCTTTAATATTTGGTGTGTTTTAAAATCTATTGACCCTTTAGCAATATTCTTGGTAGAATTACCGTATTATAAAAATAAGCCATTTTCTGTTCACTCTGGGATTTTAGAAAGGAATAGTGAAGGTTATCTTTGAAAATCTTCTCCTTCTAAACCTTTCCTAGAGCTTTGATATTATGTATAAATCACCATCTATTGACCTTCTACCACAATAATTCAAAGAATTACCGTACTCCGGAAATTAGCTCTAAATGGTAGAATCTTCGATAAAACTAGAATTAAATGGAAAATCTTTAAAATGAATCTTCTCCAAAATATTTAGGTGTATGGCTTGGATATTTTGTTAATATCATAAAGCCTTGAGTCATCATACTCAGGGGAGCGAGATAGGACCATCATGGTCCTCTTGTTTCATTCTCGGAGGGCAGATATGGCTTTAAAAAAGGCCCACAACTTTTCATTGTTTTCTACCCTTCTACCTCATCGATACCAACCTTCAAGCGTCCATTTGAACGTATTTCATAGGCAATTGGTAATTTTTCTTATCAAGGTTTCACATTTAAGAGATGAAGAGAATATTTTTTGTTTTCATGGAGGTATGAACCGAAAAACCTAATCACACTGTATGAATACGCGAAGCGGATTCATACATTATGTGATTAGGTTTTTTCGGTTCATACCTCCATGAAAACAAAAAATATTCTCTTCATTTCTTATAATTTAATAGCATCGAGCGAAAAATGCAACAACTTAACAAATTTTGATACCTTTTTGTAGTGAACTATTTAGTGCGGAAGCATTCAAAATGGCTGCGTACTCAAAATTTTGTTCATGGAGGTATGAATTAATTTTTTTGACCAATCAGATCGCTCGTTTTTGATAGACGAAACTAACAATTAAATTATTTACCGATAACCCCCTTTAAAAGTAGGTATCGTGTTTTTTTCATGTCACAGAATTCAATCATTCTTATTCCCTCTCGTATACTATTTTAATACAATATTCTAAAAAGTGTTTTTTAGAAAATCAGAGGTAGTTTATCCGAATAAACCAGGGTATTTTCCCAAGGCATACGAATGCTGTAGATTTATGTTTAGATAAAGACGAGACAGTTGCAAAGAATAGCGGGTAATTCATGCAGTGCGTAGGGTGAAATCCCGCATTCATTTTGAATTTACTCCAACAAACGTCATCGTTACGTCATCAGTTTTGCTTGTCAAACTTTTGCCTTCCGTTGACTTTTGGGCAAATGGGGTCATGCGATGTCGACAACCGAATCCCGTGATATCTAGAAATGACCTAGAATTCCGCTGAACCTTTCCAATATAATCCAAAAAAGCCACGTTAAGTTTATCGGATTAACGCGAAGACAATGTCTGACTCAATTTTAAGTGATAAGCTTCCGTTTGAGCGTGCCGCCGTCATAGCGCAGTCGGAAGTGCGTCAGACTCCTAATATTTAACCATTGGATGTCATGGGTTCGATCCTCGGCGGCGGCACATATCCTTTCAGACATATGTCTCTCACAAATGGGTGGATAATCGTAAACCTCAGTGGGATAGCAGCTGGAGAATAGGCAAGGATGAAGTGGTAGTGCTGGTGTGAGAACTAAGAGGAATTCATTGTTACGTGCTCCAGTCGCCGCGATATGACTGAAATACTGTTAAAAGTGGCGTTAAGCTCAATTCATTCAATCCGTTTGATCGTATTTTCAGGCAATTTGCAAATTTTCATTATCTAGGTTTTTGATTATGATTTCAGCCTTCTAGATCTGAAGGAGATGATTTTTAAAGATATCTATTTTGAATTTCACTTGTTGCAATAGCAATCAAATTAGGTGAATTTCGTTTTTCAAACAAAATTTTAAATGGGTACACCTACGGAAAATACTTGCCAAACTTCGTTGGCTCTGTGGTTTTGTTTGTGTCGTTTATTTTTTTAGCTCGGATTTTCGGAGTAAACCTGATGTATTGCTAAAGCAGGGTTGCGTCTAGAGTGCGAGATTGCGGGAATCCCGCTAGAATAACCATAATCCCGCATGATAAACATTTCTATGCGTACCCGGTCGCGCTAAAAATTAAATTGGCCCGCGAAAATTTCATTGCCGTGCGTGCTGATATTTTTTTATGGTAAGGTAACAGGTTGCCTGACGAGAAATTCTCAAAATTTACAAGTAAAATGTAATTTGAATTCTTTTTTTATGAAGAAGGATTGTGTTATAACTTCAAAACGAGCGACTGATGACGGTTACCACGGGTGCTTGAATGGTTTCCGTCTTCCAAATTAGACTAAAATTTAAAAGAAATTACAATTATTAAATTTTTTGTACATGGCAAACCACAAACAATTTCACGTTATTTTATTTAGAAAAATGCATAGGATTCAAGATCCCTTTCATTATTAGCGAGAAAATGCGCTCCTGTTCATTTTTTTAGGAAATGGAAAGGGTAGGGCTTCCAGTTTAATAAACAGACCAGGTTCCAGCCTCGGATGACGTACCGGAAATCGTCTGGACAACATGGCTGAACTGAGCGCAAATCAGTCTCCTCAATCTAAAATTTACCATTTTTCCGGTTAACTAACGCGAGAATCGGAAAAATAAGACGGGTAATAAGACTGATGATGATACCTCAAGCCTCAGTGAAAGTGTTAGTAGAGTGAATTCGAGTGATAATCTGGTTGAAAACGTCGACGAACATGATCGGATCACTAAAAAGAAAAAGTCTCATATATATTTGGACTCTTGGCGAATAAACGAACAATGGCCTTATTAAAACGACAAAAAGGCTATGCTGTAAAAATGAGGATTATATTTTACTAAAAACTTCTAAGGAAGTGGTTTTGTAAATAGTATAAAACCTTGGGTTAACAAATAAAATTACTGTGACTGTACTAGTAGAAAATACCTGAATATTTTAAAGTTCACTTGAGAATCAAAGACTTATTCATATTATTGAAGACAAAAGTATTGTAAGGTAAACACTATCATATACATTGAATTTTAACACACCCCCCACTTTACCCAATAATTTGGCTTGGCCCCCGTATTTCTGATTGTTATGGGGGACAGCCCCCCATTTTGAGAATTTCTAGATGCAACCCTGCTAAAGCTTGGTGACGTTGTTGTCGTCATCATCGTCATGCGAAAACTTTGACATTTTGTGATATCTCTGGTTCTACTAAAGGTATTCACCTGAAACTTGGCACACTTGTTTACTATCAAAAGAGCAGCTTATACTAGGGGGATAACTCTAGATGCACTATCCAGCACCCAATAGCCGGATGTACGCACTCGTAGGCGGTGCGCTTGTTAAAACAATTTATAGGCTCCATCCCCTTGGGGCTATACCCTCTGGGTACCTGAAGATAATTAAAGCAGCTCTTGAACAGATTTTCTTAAAAATTTGTTTTAGGAAAATGATCTGCTATTCCAATAGTTATTGATGTAATTTTCCCGATAAATAGTCATTCTTCATGTTTAATCGACTTAACTCACTTTCAATTCAGTTTAATGATATGTTCTCAAGCCCTAATTTGAAACGTCGGAATTTATCGGCTGGGGGCGTTTGTCTTCAGTCTATGTCGTTAGCGAGTGAATGGCTAGCGGAAGCTAATGACGTTATTGATACTTCAAGGAAACAACAAATTAGGCATTTTCGGTAACATCCACAGAAAACGTACATAGTCGATGAATTTCGGTCCATTCGGGTTGTACTTCGCTCACGTTTTTTGGAGTCTCGTAACGCCGAATATTTTGGATCATTTCTGCCTTCCATTTTTAAAGTTATGAACAGTCATGTTTACTAAATGTTAATCACTGTCTTACAAATTTCTGAAAGCACTAGTTAGAAATTTGAAAATTGAGAGCCATTACTTTTCTTTCATAATTTAGTAATTTTGGAAAAAGGCCAATTACTGGTGCATTATGCCAAATGCCACGGCTCTATGCCTTCTGGTTTGGGTAAGACCGTTTTAAAAGGGAGAAGTCGATGTTTCTGAAACCCAGATAATAAAAAAATTGTCAATCGTCCAGAGTTTCATACTACAGTTCTTTGTGGTAACATTATTTCATATCAACACCTTATCAATTCATTTCACAGTCATCGCCACTTAAATCTTTCATAACTGTTGATTCAAGTTTCTATTCACAAACGGAATTCTTTTTTAAATCTATCACCGCCAACGGATAATATAATCATTTTTATGTGGTATGAAACTCTGGACGTTTTGGGAAAATGCGTAATAGGATAAATGGAGATCAAATTGTACGCGAGGTGCACTGTTTTACTTACCTTTTTTGTTCAGTTCCATATCGGAAGTATCATTGTCTTCTTTTTGTACTGTTCTCCCAAAAGAGATGGATTCCAAGATTACCGGGCGTGTTTTTGCCTCTCGAGAAAATAATTGTGGAGAACAATGTTGAAAAATCAAAATATTTATCTCTTTGAGTAGAGAAAATGTGGAAAATGAAGAAATTGCTTGTAACAAGCAATTTCTTAATTTTCCACATTGTTTCTAACCAAATAGATAAATACTTTTGATTTTTCAACAGTTTGAAATTGTCGTCAACAACATTTTGAAGACTCTTATTCCAGTCATTTGGACACGGTACGCTCAAGTGAGCTCAAAATACCCAGGAGACGAACTTGCATGCAGAGTTTTCGATATTTATGAGAAATACTTCAGACATTTAACGGATTTGATGGTTAAGCCTTCAGTGGCAGTTTGAACTCGTTGAACTGTGAAACGACTTCAAAATTGTGTCTGTTAACTTAAGCTATCAAAGCTGTCGCTTTGCTAGCTAAAAAATGATGGCACCATCTTAAGTCTCACTTTTAGGAGCCGTTACGTAACTTCGGCCTTTTAACGGAAAGAACCTTTATCAATGCATTTTATTACAGTAAAAATAAGAAACCACATTCATGATATTTTAATTTTTTCTGATTCGCCGACCCAAAGGTGGTACAAACGAGAATATGCCACATTTTAAGCCTTTTTACAATGCTTCAGCAGATTAAAATAACATTCAACGTTTATATGTACATCAATTCATATGCTAAACTTTTACCACGAACCCGTTTTCGTTCATTTTGATCAAGCTATTTCCAGAGAGTCCCTTTTTGCGCGATTGGCAACATTTATTGTATATGTTGGTATTAAAAATACGCTTGGAACGCTTTATTACTACATTTCTAGTAGAGAATGTATTATCTTTACCAGCTAAATGTCACCACGAGTTGCATGTCATATAAACAGAATAGTGCTTCACAACATAACGGGAGCACACCCTTAATTAATTACATTTTCTTATCAGATTTTAATTAGCCAAAGTAATAAACAGGACTTTATATGCTTAGAAATAATGCCATGGATAATTAACACTTTCCTGGCGATAGCACTGACACTGTAGATCAAAATTGAAAGGAATTTTTTGCTGCTCTAAAAGAAAGTATGCAACAGCATTTTCGCGGAACAAAGCTAAGAATGTTTACTTACTGTCTAAACTGCACAAAACAAGCACCTACACTACAATCTTAAAATGCTTGCTCACGACAGGTGCTCGAAATACTTGTACACCAACATCACCATGCTGTTGTGTGTGCATTTCATTTTTATATTTCGCAAGTTGGCGATCAAAACATCGTAACTGCAGCTTAAAAAAGCTTTAGTAAAGAGGATTGAGTAGCCATCGTCGATTTGTCTGATTTGTATATATGGCGAATTGAAAAGGAAAAGAGGATAGGCAAACTTTAAATACGTGAATAAAGTAGAAACAGTGACAAGCATATCAAAATGTCTATTTGTCTTAATGTTTTCACCAATAATGCACCAAACACAATAAAAAATATTATTCTTTAGTGAAATGTAATTTCTACAAAAAAGCGTTCAGCATTTTACTTCGATGTACTGTAGTTTAACTCTATCTTTTTAAATCAAGAAATTGTGTAAATGTGATGCCAGTAGATAGGAAAATCTGTTACTAGCATCACATTTACACCATTTCCTGAAGAAAACCTGTGTGAATCAACCGTTCAATGCTGTCAAATTACAAAAGATGAACTTTTTATTAGACATTTGCCTTCTTTCCAATTCCTCAAAACCTCATTTATCTAGTCCAAAGTTTTAATTAATAGTAGAGGTTTTGTATTTCAAACCTTAATAACACAGAGAAAATAGTTCAACAGGCAATGTCACTTCTCGTTATGTGATACGTATTTCAAATCCCTGGAAAATGCGACTCAATTTGCTAAAGCCATTCCAACAAAATGATTTTAGCTCACTAGAGCACTAGGTGCTCAAGGGGGCATTGAGGATCACCCAATGTTTGCCGTGAACATTATCTTTAAACTTCTTCTCCTCCTAAGCCAATTTCGACCACATTTTATAGAATTGTTCCATGGGGGACCCTTTTCAAAACCCGTTCGTGAAAGTTTGATTCACAAAAAATGTGGACTTGGGAGTTCCGTGCTCATCAGACTAAGCGAAATCTCAAGCTGCATCAGAATTTGGGCGAGGCAAGACCGGGTTTTTCAGATCAAATTATTGTCATGTGAGCGTTTTAGGGCCATTTTTGGCCCTCTTGTTTTAATTGTACGTCCCTATCGGAAATTATATAGGAAACATTTTGGATAATAAAAAATGGCAAGCAGGTTCTCAATTTCCCGCAATGTTTACTTCCGCGGTTTGTCGAGTTGAAATTATTGCCAAAACTTCTTTTAGTTTTGATCCGTAAAATGTCATTGTTTTGCAGTGCGCTAACATCATTTCCAATAACATTAAACTGCATATGAAAAACGATTTAGCTATGTGTCTGACTAGGAAATTTGTTGACCCATTACAAGACGACAACTCTTTTCCAAGTTAGAAGATGTTCAATGTTGCTGTAATTTGAACTTTAGACTATTGGCTAGAAAATATTGACCAGCTGGAAATTTTTACTTGCAAAAGGAATTTCTTCTTTTTCACTAGGTTTTTCAAACCACTCTTTCAGGGGCATTGAATGGTAGAATTATTTGGGAATGGGTTAAATTAGAAAAAGGAATAAAGTACAAAGTACTTAACGGAAATAATATAACCAAGAAGGTTTGGCGTTTGAATACATTGGAACAGAAGCTAATCGGGCGGAGTGCTAACTAGTTAAAATTAAATTGCATTTTATTCGCAAAAGAATTGGGCGGAGTGCTTAGTTAAATTAAATTGTCTTTTATTCGCTAAAGAAAGTAAATAACAGTATTATAGGTGATAAATACCACCAGACAGACATCAACCACCCTTTTCAATTACAACACCTTGGTCTGGAAACCTCAATAAGATATATGCCAAAAATAACATCTCTTTTCAAGGGAATAGGGGTAAGATGATAAATAAAGATACTTCCTTATTTGCTCGGATTGGTACCTTACGAGACGCCAGATTAATCAACGACATACGACCCGAATGGAACCGAAGCTCGTCGAAAAAATACATTTTCTGTCCATTGTACCGAAAATAGCCTTATTTGTAGTTCCCATGACGTGCGAAATATGCTTTGTCTTAACCCGAAGACTAAGGATTCATCCAATATATTTCGATGTTCCAAGTAGGGCATACAGAATTTATGACGCTAAATTAAATTTGTTGGGAATTTACTAGGTCTATCTCAAATAATTAATATTCATTGTGAAAAGTCCATTCAAAGCTTTCCAATGGGAAAGCAGATAATTGTCCTACATCTAATTTTCTTGAACATGTGTACAAAGGCCGCCTTAAATCGTATAACCTGGTGTGACAAGGAGTCTAGACCATAACAAATAGCATCAAACGTCATAAATATGGTAAAGGGTATAAACGATTCTCGGTCGAATCAAAGGAGATATAGTACTGAGAAGTTGAAATGCGCTGAAAGGGTCATAACTGTGGAATACGGTTTAAATTCATTTATTACTTTCCGAGTAAGCCTTCCTCCTTTAAACTTCAACCAGCATTCCCATTCGTGTACCTACGTACGTGAATAACGCACAAAAAATAAAACAACATACAAAAATATAAAACAAGCATTGTCTTAACCCATTCCCAGACAGTGACGCTTTTAAATGACCCTCATTATGAAAGATTTGGAAAATATTGTGGAAAATGAAGAAATTGCTTGTTACAAGCAATTTCTTCATTATCCACAATGATTTCTGTCCCAAAAGACCAGGATTTTTAAGGTTTCATCAAAATACAATTGTCGTCTGCTACTTCTTTGAATTTACTGGTCTTAAATTTTATCATGTTGGCATGGGTTATAAGCTCGTGTCACGCATAGCAAAATTACAATTTTCACCTTTTGATCAACTGTAATACGTGAACTCCTTTAAGAATCTTGAAATCAGAATAACAGCCTCGATGATTATTTGACCCTCAACTCGGCCAATTTTGTAACGATCATACTAAACTCAAGTAGATTTTCACTTCAAGTTAATGAGTATACGTGGAAATTTGCGGAAATGCGCGGAAACTTGTTTCATGTTGATCGATTTGAAATACCTGTTTAGACTTAGGAAAAAAGAATATTTAAAGCGTTGTGAGTAGAATTCAAAAAAGAAAAGTCTTTAACGCTATTGTTTGCACATGGAAGTTTTTCCCTTTTCCTAAAAATACCTATAATATGATGAAGATGGTATCAAATTATCTTCGGCGCCTTGTAGTCGCGAGATTTCCTAATTCGTTATGCGGCTTTAAAACCGTAAAAAATCTTAAGTAAAAAGGACCAAGCTGAAAGCCAGATGACACTTGTTTAAGGTTTGATGTGTTTTTATTGATATAAACGTTTAAATAACGGCATAATAAATCGTAATTATTTAGTAAATAAGTTGAAACCGGAAGTTGATATGTTTACATTCTAATTTTCAAAAGCCATATTTGTAAACATTGCCTATCTATGGTCACATGACTACCAAATGTCACTTGAGATCACGGTGTTACCAAACACGGGACGGCGAATCACAAAAAAATTACTGCGCTGATTATTACCTTATTTTTCAATAATTTAAAGCAAACTAAAGCATGTTTAGAATTTGTTTGTTTGATTCACTAGGGTTTTACGCCGCTTTCAACAATCTTTCAGTTATATCGCGGTGGCTGGAGCACCTAACAATGGAATCCTGGTATTTCTCACACCAGTACTACCATTACATCCTTTCCTAACCTCCAGCTGCTATCCCACATAGGTCTACGATTATCGACCCATTGGTGAGAGACTTATAGTCGGAAAGAATGAGTGCCGCCGTCGGGGGTCGAACCCGGGACCTCTAGATTGACAGTACGGCGCGCTACCAACTGCGCTATGACGGCGGCTTCGAATGTTTAGAAGTCTCTAAACGAATATTTATATCATCCTTTAAATATGCCATATTATTGTCTTCGGCTATAACTAACTGATTGTCCGTGGCAAGTTGAGATGAGAAGTAACCCGAGGTGTATTCATATCTAAGAGACCCGTGATATTTGTTATCAAAAAACCCGAAATGAAATTGTCTTGTGTTCATTTTGCTCCGCATTCCAACTTAAAAACTATACCAGGTAAGCGCAGATACGTCTGGCACAAAAGATAAATTCGCTTTTTGTAACGCCAAATATGTCAACGATGCACATACCCGAATCGAACCTGATTTCATCGGTTGAATACGTAATCTTTCGATTTGACCGACCACTGCCTTATTTGAAGTTTCAATGATGTACCAATTACTCCGCTGGCTTTCGCTAATAATTCAAACCTCATCCGACATCACCCGAAAACTAACGACCTCACCCGATTAATTCCGATGTTTTTCAGTCTCAAATTGATAATTTATTCTAGTAGCATGTGTTCCTCAGCTTTTGATTCAGTTTAAACCTTTTAAATGTCCACACATAGATATTTTTAAAGTTGTAAAATTAAATCAAAGGACTGAAGGTCCTAAAAATCTCCATACTTTGAAGGTCCTAAAAATCGCTACACTTTGAAAGTATAGACCACACAAAAGGTTTTGAAGAGAAATAATCCTCAGACCAGGATTTAACCTATCTTAAAACCTGGTTACAGACATAACATTTTTTGACTGATCCAAATTGACAGAAGTTAAGACAGTTTTTAAAATGGGTCAATATATGTCATACAGAAAGTAGACAGTAGAAACACTGCGAGAAAAAAGCTTGTATGTAGCTTCTCCTTTTCTCACAATGTTTCCTTCAAGTATTTTTCTTCAAGGTAAAAGAAAGCGGGATTTAGTCGGAATAGTTTTAGTGTTGAGTCATTTCAGTTTTTTTAAATTTAAATATGAGAGTACTATAGCAATAACTATCCTCGGGTTTTCCAATTCAGAGATGAAGAGAATATTTTTTGTTTTCATGGAGGTATGAACCGAAAAAACTAATCACACTGTATGAATACGCGAAGCGGATTCATACATTGTGTGATTAGTTTTTTCGGTTCATACCTCCATGAAAACAAAAAAAAATTCTCTTCATTTCTTATACTTTAATAGCATCGAGCCAAAAAAATCAAAAGATGTACAAATTTTGATACCTTTTTTTATGGAACTATTTTAGGCGGAAGCATACAAAATGGATGCGTGCTCAAAATTGTGTTCATGGAGGTATGAATTAAATTTTTCGACCAATCAGAACGCTCGTTTTTGATAGACGAAACTAACAATTAAATTATTAACTTATGTTGCAGCAAGATATTTATATGCAGATGCCCGAGCCTCGGCTTTAACGTTCTAAATGATCAAGGTAAGTAATAAACGTAAGATGAAAAAGTCACATAATTTCAATGAAAAATGATTTTAAAGCTACCCTCCTTGATTTTGCTTCATTTCACACATTCGTTTCCAATTTTGTTTTTCTTAAGGGGCGTCAAAAAGCGACATAGTTTGGGAATGGGCTAAGCTTTAATGATTGATTGTTTGAAAGGGATTTAACGCCACTTTTAACTGTATGTCAGTCATATCGCGGCGGCTGGAGCACCTAACAATGGATTCCGGGTATTTGTCCAACCAATACTACCACTACATCCTTTGTTAGCCTCTAGCTGCTATCCCACTTAGGTTTGGGACAATCCACCCGTTGGTGAGAGACAAATGTAGGAAAGGATATGTGCCGCTGGCGGGGATCGAACCCTTGACAACCCACCATTGAAGAGTAGGAGTCTGATGTGCAGTCGACTGTCTATGAAGTCGGCTCATTCCCATTCAATCCCGAATTCAAGGTTTGGAGATCATTGTGGAATTTGAAGAAATTTCTTTGAACAAGTTCTTCATGTCCATAATGCGTTCTACCCTACCAGGCAATTATTTTTAGGCCAGAAAATACCCGTAAGGGATTTCCTTGCCTCTAGCGACCAAAAATCTTTCACGGATCTACTTTCGGGCAACATTGTTGGCCTAGGAGGCCACCTATCAAATAGCTGAATCCGCTGAAAAGGTAGATCTATTTTACCAAGTATTGATTAAGAAAATCGGCGAACGAAATACTACCACGAACTATTTAAAGAACACATTTCACTTATTCTAGCAAAGAGCTTCACAATCAATGTGGATATTTATGAAAAATACTAAATAATACTATTGTTTGGGGACTTCTAGGGGAATTATCTTAGCCCAAACTTTGGTGGTGCAGAACAGTCATCATTTGGTATACACCTACGTTAGAATAATTTGGATGTTAATCAAAAATACTATAGTTTGTTACTGCTATTGATAATCCAAGCACAAGTTATGGTGGCAGAGAACAATTATCATAAGATAATCAAACTTCTTTATTCCCCTGCATCAAGGGCATATTGTTTTTGCCCTGTTCATCTGTTTGTCTGTTACTCTGTTTGGCTATAACTCTTAAATGGTAAATGATTGAGCGTTCATATTTCACATAGTTATTGCTTGGGACAAGACTCTTCTGTTTGAACCGACCGATTTGAATTTGCTCAAACAAACGTTATCATTACGTCATCAGGAGTTATGTTCCTTAGCCGGTCTTCAAATCTGTAAAGGTCAGTCCAAAACTGCCGTTAGCTAACCATTTGGTGTTACCTGATTTTGGACGATTGTTGTTTCATTTGTCAATTTGTTACCTTCCGATGACTTTGGGTCACATGCAAATGAGGTCATGCAGAGTCAACGACCGGATTGCATGATATCTAGACATAACCTAAAATTACACAGAACGTTTCTATATTACCACTAGCCACTTTCAGCCCGCCAGATTAACGCGAAGACAATATCTGAATCAATTTTAAGCGTTGGCGTCCATTTGAGAGTATTTTTAGGCACCTGGCAAATTTTTCTAAACAAGACATCAGAAATATTGAACTTTCGAAGAAAGAACATTGTGAGCCTGACAAAAATAACTGTCTTAAAAGCACATACTTTTGCTTTGCCAAATGTTCATGTAATTATGTTCTTAAACTGATTTAAAATTGTATCGTTGCTCTATCCCTCGACTGTGGACAACAAAATGAAAAGTACTGTTGGAAAGGACGAAGGCATCGCATTTATCAAGTTATGCTGCGGTGAGTTTACATAACCACCATTACAAGTTTAGTAAAATTTAACAGCAAGGACTCTGATAGGATAATATATTTGTCTCAGCCAATCAATGTCATCGTTATGCAATGGTGTGTCCATGCTCAACTTAGCTCGTAAAGCAAAGATATACTTGATTCAACTCATAACGATATTGCTTCATAAAATGAATGTATTTCTTCAAACGAGGTTGACTTAAGAGTCGTCAATTGATAAGAAGAGTAACATGTTATAAAAAAAGTATTCGGATAAAACGACATACTTCCTTCGGTACCCCTTAGTATCGTTGTGATCAAAGTATACTGAAATAATGTTGTGTGACAAACGTGACATTTATCTGTGAACAGATGTAATAGGAAGTAAGTTAATAACAGTTATTGGCAAAGTTTGCACACTAATTGGAATGAGTAGTTTGTACTTTTTGTTAAGTTTTGTAAAGGCAACTCTTTACAAGTGTTTCGTAAAATTCGAAATCCGATGCTTCGCTGAAAGCCATATCTTCCCCCAAAATACACTATAAAATTAATAAGAAAGCCGTACCCTAGGCTCAAAAGCATAAATAAATATGACGATTGAAATTAGAAGTTCAGCATAATAGTACGCGGTAAGCCTACAATGCATGACAGTTTCGATATTCTAAATTGTGAGACACCACAATTTAAGGGTTGTTTACATAAAACTATGACGTTTTATCTTTCGCTAGTCATTCAAACAAATAGCTAGGTAACGGAGATGAACGAAATCGTCCGTAAATTTTAGTCATAAGCACCTGTGCGTATAACAATCCATGCCGAATATTAACGAAGATTTTCCGTGAAGAATCAGGTGATTTCGTCTCGATTTCAAAATGTAAACAAACGCAAATTGAAATCGACAAGGAAAATACAAAATACTCGTCATAGAGTACATCACTCAAACCCTACTTTTACATATCGATATTATGAAGGCCCGTGTTTGCTTTAGAGAACAAATAAGCAATAGATTATTTCAACTATTTTTCCTTCCTCGGAGGGCAGATATTTTTGTTTCAACGAGTGACCGGGCGAGTCCTTTTTATCTGACAGCAAACAACAAAATAATTGATTTGCCTTAAGTTAGGTTATCGACAATGTGCTGTTATGTTATACTTCTGAGAAATGCGGTTAATTCAGATGACGAAGAAAATTAACATCTGTTTTTAACGTAATAATGTATCTTGTCACGTGATAGTACTCTTAAATTGTCGCGTGGTCTTATTGAGCTTCGGTTTGGAAAAAGTTAATAAGATGTTCTCATGCGAACATATAATTTGATTAGTAATTTTAGATTTGTTCCAAAAGCTATTAAATTAAGAAATCTGTGAGCGACATTTTCCACAAAAGTAATGGATAAATACCTATGTTGCCCGATGTCACTTTCTAATGAAAATAGACGGTGTAATAAATATATATTATGAGCAGTAGTTTTCTTTATTTATTGTCACTACCGTAGCCATATGGGCGACGCCCAAAGAACATGGTTAGTTGTAATAGTGCAAGGACACCGGTAAATTTGTCCAGAGCTCCGCCTGGTTGTTCAACATACCACAAAGGACCTCGATTTAAAGTTTCAATAAAAATATATTGAGCTAGACCCATTTTCCAGCAATTCAAAGTTGATAATTTGTATGTTCTCGCCTTTCATTGCAAGTATTACATTTTAAAGCAAATTCATCACACAAGGAAATCTGCGACTTTACTAAGTCTTACATACATGATATGTATAAGTAAAAGAGGGGAAATGGCCTTGTAGAAAACTATCTATGTAGATTTTATCTATGTAGGAATTTTTGTTTGATTTGTCTCAGAAAGTACAAGAGAAAAGGGAAAACGCAGGGACGTCAAGGTTGCCGGTAAATAAATGAGTTTTTTCATTAAGCCATATCACCCCCCCCCCCCAAAAAAAAATAAGAAAGTTAAAACTTCAGGGCAAAAGCATAAATATGGTTTGACATCTGTCGGAAAAGCATACAATTCCGTTCGGTCTTTGAGATTTTCTGTAAAGTTGAGTCATCAATGTCTGTGCATATGCCAGTCAATGCCGAAGATAAGCGATCAATGGCGTTCATGATTCGGGTGCAAAATAAGAAAACTATTCTAAAGGTCCAAAGCATAAATATGACGATTTAAATTATAAGATCAAAATAGATCTACGCGTTAAAAATCATAAAAGAAACTCCATGCGTTATATATATGACTCTGGTCACATGGCTTGACGTTTTTACTTTCGCTAGTCGTTGAAACATCTGACGGAAAAGCATACAATTCCGTTTGGTCTTTGAGATTTTCCATAAAGTTGAGTCATGAGCGCCTGTCCATATATCAGTCAATGCCGATGATTAGCTAGCAATTGCGGTGAAGATTCGGGTGCATTCGAGTCATAAATAGTAAACAAACACTAGTTGAAGTCGATAATAAAAACTACAAAATGATTATACAAAAATCACTCTTATTTTCAATATTTCGGCAAAAATGCCTTTATCAAGAAAAAGAAAATAAATCTTATAACTAGAACATAATTTTACGAACACTCTCTATAGCCATTTTGTTTTATCTAATAGAGGATATGACGTCAACGTCGTATGGTAACGTTTGTGCGACGTTGACGTTCCCGCGCTTAATCAGACGTCAAGTAACGTTAAATGGAATTGCGTGTCCTTTACGTTGCAACCAAATGGCTTTACCGTCTGCAATTTTTTGATCCATGCTGATTCATGAACCTGTCGCTCTATTTTGTCTGCAGAGTACATCTTTTTTAAAACAGTGAACCTTAAATCCGTATACATGTGTGTTTCCATTTTGAAATGGAAATTGATTGGTTTTCATGCTTCAATCGGACACCCCGAAGATGCTCCTTCATTCTTTCATTCAACTGTCTTTCTGTCTCACCCACATAAACAACCTTTTCACACCGCCTGCAACTAATCGCATACACAACATTTCTTTCCCTACAACTAGTGTTAGACGGGACACCGTATGATCTATTGGAGCTGGTATCCGTTACCTGGTTATCTAACACTATCGCACACATCTCACACCCAGTAACACAAGGAACACGGCAATTACGTACTATACTGTTGGTTTTGCCGTGAACTAGAGTGTCACTTAGATTCCTGTCTCTCCTAAAGGCCACCATAGGGCTATAGAGAGTGTTCGTAAAATTATGTTCTAGTTATAAGATTTATTTTCTTTTTCTTGATAAAGGCATTTTTGCCGAAATATTGAAAATAAGAGTGATTTTGTATAGTGTTTAAACAGTTCCCTGAGGAACATTATTATGATACTACAAAATTATTGTTCCGAGCAGCTTCACTCATACCCTCCTTTTGCATGTTGATAATATAAAGGCTGTTATTTGATTTAAGGACCAAATAAACGATGGATTGTTTAAAACCAGTTTCCTCTTTGTAGAAGGGAAGAGCTGGCTTTAATGAATAGGCAAATCATTGTTTACTAAAATTTCTGCTTGATACCGATTATCTTTGTGCAGTTTCAATGAAGTGAAGATAGTATTACAGAAGAAATGAGAATTGTATGGTGACTCAGGTGTATCCAAAATTTGCGGAAAAAAGAATATGTGATTGATAATCGAAAATTTTAGTATTGAATAGTCGGTCTGTGTTTTTGTATAGAATAACGTTTAATGAGGGACAAGTTGTGTTGTTGTTTTTTCAAATAATTTCATTGCATAACCGAGTTTTCCGTTAACACGAATACTACTGACATAATTTTTTTCAAGTTATATAGGCAAAGTTCAGCCTTGATATTTTATGTGCAGTTGGCCTACTGCACACATTCGTTGATAATAAGAGTTTTATAACAATAGATCTGTGAGTTGATATTAATTGATTAGCCCATCTCTTACAAAGAAGGTAAACCCTGTGCTGATTTTATACTAAATATGAGCCAACTAGTAATGTGCTCACAACCAGGTACAAATTTAGATTCACAATGTAATGTTAGAAATTATGCAAAGTTGCATAACAAGTACGTGTCAAACAGATCTTAATTAAGTGACATGCAAGATTGTTAGTTGCTATGAACCAAGAAATAAATATCTAGCAAACATAAATTCTGCAAGGGGCGTACAAGACCCTTAGCCGATGCAGCAAACGAATTTTAACGTTACATGATTCATAGTTGCTGAGAAAAGTGCAGTGGAAAAAAGTCACACTTAATCATGCTCGGGTCAAAAATAAAGTGAGTTGTAGTTAAAAAGTATCCAGTAAGTGACATGTTTGCCCTCTATCTTATACAACTTGTGTAATTTATAGTTGTTGCTTAGAAAATTGAACGAGAGATTTGTATTTTGTCATTTTGGCAGGAAAAATGATCTGCTCTTTCAATAGATGTTAGTAATGTTTTTACGATAAATACTTTTTCTTCGCATTAAATCTACTACATTCACTATAAGTTTATTTAAAGCCACATTTCCTTCCGATTAAGAAAAAGCAGTTTAAACAATCCATCGCTTATTTGGTTACTTAATAAGACATTTTCATTACAAAGTCAGCTTAATTAGCATTTTACCAATGTCTGAAAGCATTACCGTCAGAAATTCGAAAATTGAGAGCCGAATTTTGTCTTTCATAACCTGTGCAAGGGCCGCCTTAATAGGAAATAAAAGAATACAACACAGAAACATGCAGTAAATGTACAATCATAAGGTCTATTTGCGTGTTAGCAAAGTCAGTTCAGAGCAGCCAATAGATAAAAAGTTGTGAATTTGATTACAGGTATAACACTGCCGGTGACCACAAAACAATGTAACTACCACCTTGTAGTAGACAGGCCGACTGTTAAATTAGCCCGAGGGGGTGATAACTTCTAGATCTAAGAAATACCATACTTGTCAGGATCACAATTATCTCGTGGATGCTTTTCGTAAAATTGCAACATTTTTTTGGATTTAATACACAAGGAAATTGCCCGTTTGTCAAGGCCTCACCACGCATGATCGTTTTCAAATTTAACAACCTGCCTATAGAACGTGCCTGTGCTTAAAGTGATTAAATTGACCTGTCCTACCGAAGGATCGAAACATTTTGAACTTAGAGAATATACATCTCAACTAGAAAATGTTGATATTTTCAGATTGTTATTATTTTCTCATTTTATTCACCCTTTGGTCGAACATATTTTGAAAGGAAACAAAAAGACCTACAGGTAATATTTAAAACCAAACAGTTTAAAAAGTTTTCGAGACATGGCCAAAATGTTAATCCTTATAGAGCGCAGTGGACTCGGCAAGCATTATTTTCTTTAGCAATGAAGAGAATTTTTTTGGGCTTTCCAGCTCTTGAGTTAAACGTACTCAAGGTTGAGCTATTCTGATCATGATGAGTCCTTCGTGCTTCTACAATGTTGTTTGCACTCTAAATGCCACATTTTTGCTCAAATGTCTATAAAATATGTCAGAATGATTGTCCATATGGTCTCTCGGCGAAGTACGAACTTGGGTCACATGGGGTCAAAAACTAAGTCACTAGGTCAACTCTAAGAAATACCTTGTTTGCACTGTAGAGGCCACATTTTTAGCTCAAATGACATGTTCAGAATGCCTAATTTCTTGGTAGAGTTTAAATTTTAGTCACATTTGGTAAAAAAAACTAGGTCACCAGGTCTAATCATAGAAATCTTTTATTTTCACTCTAGAGTCCGAATAGATGCACAAATGTCTTCAAATTATGTCAGAATTACAAGACGACGAGTTTAAATCTTAAAGATAATTTCTTTACACTCCAGAGGCCACATTTTTTGCCAAAACGTCTTCAAATTTTGATGAACTAATGTCTTCATGATTTTTGGGTTGGTTTTTTTTTTGTGTCAATATTAAATATGGGTCACAAGTGGTCTAAAGCTAGGTCACTAGATTTAATCTAACAAATACTTTGTATGCATTTTAGAGGCTATATTTTCGGCTACAATAACTTGACATTTGGTCAGAATGTTTGTTTCCGTTGTTTCTCTATGAAGTTTTGACTTGTGGTCAAAAACTTCATCAAGAAGTCAAATCTTAGAAATACCTTGTTTGCACTCTAGATGCCATATTTTTTCTCAAGTAACTTTCTATTTCGTCAGAATTATTGTCTATATGGTCTCTCGACAGAGTTCTAATTCGGGTCACATAGAATCAATAACTAGTTACTAGATCAAATCACTCTTGGTTGCCCACATTTTAGACTCAAATTGAATACTATTTGGTTTGAATGTTTGTTTCAATCTAAAAGTCAAGATTGACATTTGGTCACATTGGGTCAAAAACTTAGTCAATATTTCTAATCTAAAGAAATCTACAATGCAATGCACAAAAAAATACCTTGAAACGCTGTAAGAATGTAATTCTTGATTTCTTTGACAAGATTTCATTAAGGGTCACTTCTTGGCAAAATTTTTCTAATATTTGGCTAGAATGACATTTTGTCTCATTGGGTCAAAAACTTGGTCAATATATCTAATCTAAAGAAATCTACATTACAATGTACATGTTACTTTTCTTGCTTAAATACCTTGAAACGTTGTAAGAATGTTTGTTCTCGATTTCTTTGACAAGATTTGATTAAAGGGGTCACGTGGCTAAAATATTCTCCTTCTGCAGTTATTAACTCAGGTGAACGATTCAGGGACAATGGCATAGTTGTCTTTGATGCTTTTCAGTTAGTCGTTTTTTCTCGGTGGATTATTACGTTCAACCTTAAATAGTGAACTGTCAAAATTATCAACTCGCTGTTTTCGAAGATTCGCCCTGCTTTCGTTCATTTAGCACAACTGGACGTCGTCATTACGCTACAAACCTTGTGATGGCATTACAAGTTTGCCTTGTATAGCACTTGCGTATTGTTTCGCTTTGAGATATTTTGTCGGATAAATATAATATGTCTCTTTTGAATTAAAGAATTAGAATACATTTGTAATCGCTCTTTTTGTGTTTTTTTCTTTTTGCCAAGATCGATATAGGTTTTACGTTGTGAACAATAATACCTTTATGGTTACTCTTTCAAACAAAGCTTTTCTTGTTAATTCAATTGAGGAATAATTGATTTTGCACCGAAATAAACGATAACCTTCTATATATTAAAGCATAAAACTCAAAATTGGACATGGGTCAGGGCAAACAAAACAACACGGTGCGTGTCTCCTTAAAACTCGCTCTTCATAACAAACACAGCAAATCGGGTTACCGTTTGTAAACGTCGTAGAGTATTTTGTCATCTTGATCGCGAAACTAATCTCACTGTATATAGTCACAAATCTGATTCATACAGGATTGTTATTATATTATTAAAAAGTTCATATGCTAGTGAAATATCATTTAATCTTATAATTAAGCAATATCAAGTTATATGTCATAAAGTGGTTAAAGCCTTTTTTTACTCCAATGTCAGAAAAAACATGCTCCATGCCAAATAGCATTAGTATATATGACGATTGTAATAAGATCAAAATAATCCTACGCGGATAGCCATCCTAAATTGTGACCCCGCACAATATCAAGTAGCTTTTTTATTGTTTAAATATTCATTGCAACAGTCTCGGCGTTATTATTTATAGATTTTAAACCTACGTAGGCTATTAGGGAAAACCCCTGGTTATTTGATAAATTATCTTCAATTTTCGCAAAACTACTTTTCAGAATTTGGTATTAAATTAGTATATTAGAGGAAAAAAATATTTTTCAAAAGCCTGTGGCATAAAAAAAACCCATACATCGACATCTCTTTAACCCTTGTCATGCTGCATAAATTACCTTACTGAATTGCGGCAATATCAAAGGGCTGAAAGCACTGATAGAATTTGTTATTAAAAAAATCAATATTTCTTTTAGAAATCAACTTCATAAACAACTATGGCAGGAAAAATACAAGCAGGAGGTGTAGAACAAGATCAGACTGCACTTATGTGCAGGCTGATCTTGGTCTACACCCCTGCCAAAAACCAGAATATTCCGGGTTGAGCTTAACAAGGGTTAAAACTTACGATGAAAACCACAAAATACAGAGCTTCACTCATACCCTTCTTTTGCATACTGATGATTAGAAGGCTAAATAAATGAATGACCAAATAAATGATATATTGTTTAAAGTAGCTTTTCCATCCTCGGGGAAGTCTGGCTTTAAATATTACAAAATGATAGTGACAAGAGGCTGTTACTACTTTGTGCGCACCAAAACAAATAGTTTCAATGAAGAAGGTGTATCACAATTACTTTTAGATATGTCCCTTGACCGGTTACAATACTTGTATACAGAATTTGCTGTACTAAATGTCTGGGTGAAAACATGCTATTTACGGTTAAACTTTCGATGTTCGCTTGTTTTTGAGAAGTTTCTTTCCAACCACGTAAAGACAATTATGTTTTGAACGTTTATGCCATAAAAACTTCGGACCTTTTTGCAAAGACAAAATTACCTAACAAACCACAAAATGAATGAATTAGAGTCGAGCTGCCAGCGAAAACAAATTTAGTTGAGACACTCTGTCATTTCAGTCTTGTCTGTGAACATCTCTTTCAAAGAACTGCCTGGGACATTCTTTATTTTGTGACAGTTTTTGGCTCCAGGTTATGAAAAGTCAGATTTTTCTTATTGCTTTATGTTTGTTTGTGTTAAGAGATGAAGAGAATATTTTTTGTTTTTATGGAGGTATGAACCGAAAAAACTAATCACACTGTATGAATACGCGAAGCGGATTCATACATTGTGTAATTAGGTTTTTCGGTTCATACCTCCATGAAAACAAAAATATTCTCTTCATTTTTTATAATTTAATAGCATAGAGCGAAAAAAACAAAAGCTGTACAAATTTTGATACCTTTTTGTATGGAACTATTTTATGCGGAAGCATACAAAATGGCTGCGTGCTCAAAATTTTATTCATGGAGGTATGAATTAAATTTTGCGACCAATCAGCACGCTTGTTTTTGATAGACGAAACTAACAATTAAATTATTTTTGTTTGGTTTCTCAGAGCGATTACAAAATTTCCCTCAATCGTGAACAATAATTGTAATTAACAATTACTAAAGAAATAACTGATAAAACGACTTATTTTTGTACAAAATACCCTTCTATATAAACCCATTATGCATTATCCTCTTTTACAAGATCCAGGAAAACATCGTGAGAAAAAAGTATGAAACTATTTGTAGCAATAGGTTACAAAATTCCTCGCATATTTTTACGGTATAGATATAAATTATTATTAGTCCAATTTAGAGCGGCTATTTAACAGATGAAAAGTATGTTTAAAATATTTATAGACATTTTCACGATATGTGTTTCTTTCTTCATGCTGTAATATATGTTTTATACTCCAAAAGTCCTATTTTGAATGGATGACGTAATTGATAAGTCGTGGAAACCACAAATAAGGCAATTTAACGTCGAATCGTAAGAAAGAAATACACCGGTTCCAATGAGAGTTTACTTCGTTGAATTTTAGCTACGATTCCCAAATGTATGTGATATTTTTCTCTCATTCTTTTTAAAGAAACGAACATTCATTACAAACCATTTTTACTCATTTCTTTCAAATGTCTGAGAGTATTTCAGTTAGAAATTTGTAAATTGAGAGCCAAAAGTGTCAGTCATAATACGTTAAATCACCGCTTTAAATCCATCTCGAATGTTGACATAACCTCATTGAATTAAAAGAAGTCTGAAATTATGTCAACTAGTTGATAAATGAATTAAGATAATATTACAAAAGCATTAAGATTTGTGTCACATTACCTTGTTATTGATCGTTGTTTTCCTGACATACAGCGATATCTTAGTAGGACCGCCTTAGCTGGTTTGAGGCTGCCGTCATAGTGCAGTCGGTAGCGCATCCGACTACTAATCTTCAATCATAAGATATCATGGGTTCGATCCCCGGAGGCGGTACATAGCCTTCCGACATTTGTGTCTCACCATTTGGTGGGATTATCATAACCTATGTGGGATAGCAGCTGGAGGCTAGGAAAGGATGTAGCGGGAGTACTGGTGTCAGAATTACCAGGAATCCATTGTTAGGTGCTCCAGCCGTCGCGTTATGACAGAAATACGTTAAACCCTATTCAATAAGTCAGTCAATTACATGTAGCTGGTTTGAATGTCCTGTTTCATTTCAATCTTGTTTTAATGTCAAAATGCAGTGTAAACTTTTTGGGCTCTTATAACATTCAAGGTAGTGTCTTGTAAAATTGCAGGGATATCCAGACATAAAAATGCAAGTTTGAATAAAAAAAACAAATAAACTTTCGTTATCAACACTTATGATTCAAAATAGTGTAGTTCAATATTGAAGAAAGATTTCGCTCAGAGTTTGTGCATGACTTTTCTAACTGTTCAGTTTGAACGAACAAGCTTTCGCTAACTAAAGCTGTAGTTACGAGAAGTCGTTTGCTCAATGACATATTACGTTTGTGTTAGCGCTGCCATATCATGCATTTTCGAGTAGACTGATCAAGATCTTGACGATAAACTTTTTTGTACTAGCTCAAGTTTGGAAGGGCCCCTTAGCTTGGGCAGTAACATGCTGCTCTCTCAAATGTTTGGTCGTGAGTATGAACCCCGGTTTAGTAATCTTTCTTCCCGGTATTTGATAAAAGTCATCACATCCCTCGCAAGTTAACGAATTTCAAATTGAATACTTAAGTTAAATTTGCATCTGGTGGATAGGATGTAGGGTCTGTATTTGGTTGATTAATGACTAGAAGTACCAGTCTCCGTGATAAATATGGGATACTTTTGAAAATGACGATAAACTTACATTCATGCTGAATGACAATTAATGTGGCTAGCAACCGTCATAAGGTCGAACGAT
The DNA here is from genome assembly GCA_946902895.1 of Fragum fragum. Taxonomy (NCBI): domain Eukaryota; kingdom Metazoa; phylum Mollusca; class Bivalvia; order Cardiida; family Cardiidae; genus Fragum; species Fragum fragum. The sequence goes on from OX336381.1 coordinate 3,136,449, forward strand.
GGCCGGTCGGCGGTGCGGGATACAACACTCTGCATATGACGCCTCAATGGAAAAACTCCTAGGGTCGGGTCATGTGATGGGTCAAGTCAATGTACATGTATACAAAACAATATCACATTTCTTAGAAAGAAATATTATTTTGACTTAAATAGTTTACTCTAAATTTTAAATGGTATGCACATTAATTTAATATTTCTTCTTAAGGTATAGAAAAAACGCAAGGGAACAGTTGAATAATTATTACAGTCTTAAAGCAAATTCTTTCAGGACCCTTTTGCATACATAGGAATTCAAGCAACCTACCTCTTCTCCGACATAATGTGTAATATTGAAGGACAGTAAAAACGTTGTGAAATTAACATGGTTTGGAGTGATATACGAATGGAATGGAATGAGCGGACGGGCGAATAATGAACGAAAGGAGCGGACTTGCACTAAAACCGATCGTTTCTTTCAGAATCCGCCTATTCTGCTCATTCCATTCCATTCTTATATAATGAATATTTTATGAATGATATAATTAACCCCTCTACGTTAGTTTGCATATTGTTCAATAAATAGATTTGATTGCTATCTCAAACCGGTCAGATACTTTAGAATCCATGTCAGCCAATGCAGTTGCGGATTTTTTGAAAATTTGAATGAAGTTGAGTGATGATTTCCACGGTTTTACTGAACGTTTTGGATAATAAGAATGGAGTGGCGAACCAGCGATTGTGAATGGAATTGCGTGGGATTAGTGTAATTGCATTATATTCTATACTGTGCCACTCTCGATCTTGCACTACAAATGTTTTTAACGGTGCTGGCTAGTTTAAAGGTAGGTATCGATGTTTTTTTCATGTCACAGATTTTTATTGTTTTTATTTCTTCTCATATACTTTTTGAATACTATTTTCTGAAAAGTAGTTTTGCAAAAATCTGGGGATGCTTATTAGAAAAAGCAAGGTATTTCCCTAATAGCCTAAGTAGGCTATAATCTATTTTTAGATTAATCCGACACAGTTGCAAAAGATAGAGTCATTCTCGTGGTGCGAATAACCGTTGGAACCTCGCATTAAGTTTAAATCATATCAAACCAACGGCATCGTTAGGTCACCAGGAGTTACGTTCGCTAGCCGGTCTTTAACTCTGTAAAGATCAGTCCAAAACTGTCGTTAGCGTTGTTACTAATGTAAATATCGTAGATTCAAGTAACATGATTTATGACGTTGGCTGTTTCGCTTTTAAATTTTTTACCTTCAGTTGACTTTGGACCATATGCAAATGGGGTCATTCTATGGCGACAGCCGCATTCCGTGATATCTAAAAATAACCTGGACCTCCGCCGAACCTGCCCAAGCCACTTTGAGCCTATAAGAATACCGCCAAGACAATACCTGACTCAACTAAGAGTATTAAATGTTCGTTTGAGTGTACTTTTAGACACTTGGTAATTTTTTATTATCAAGGTTTTAGGAACATCGATACCTCCCTTTAATCAAACGTTGTATCGTACTGGTCGGATTTTTTTTTCTGTTGTTGTTTTTGGTTCTTTTGTTTTGTTTTCACAAAAAAAAAAAAAAATCATTATATGCAAAACTAAATAAGCATAAAGAAAAAATATTTATAACAGAAAACCTGTATGCATTTTTAACTTTTTTTCAGCAATTTGTGTGCAAAATCTGCATGCATGTGACCAACTACTTACGGTCTTGCATAAGCAAGCTATATATCTTTTCGTTTTCTGATAATACTTGACCGCAATTGATCTGAGGTTTAAATGGGTTTTTGAACCATGGTGGTACGTTTGTCCCGGCGGACTTTAAATGCACGTATTTATTGTAGCGACAAGACAAATGCGTTATGACTCGACTTTTCCTAATAAAGTATATTTTTCACACGACTCTCGTATAATTCACTACTCCCTTTCAAAATGGTGTATCGCGAAACAATATTAAATCATTGCTATCCGTCGCGCATGATGAAACTAGTTTAAGTGACACTTTAAGAAGACATATTAAATGTATGTAAAATGCCATAATCCACCAATAGGCGGACAAATTCACCTCCGAAAAAGCAGACCGACTGAGACATAAAACGGCTTTGATTTTTAACTGTCAGAGGCTAACAAGAAAGGTAGGCCGTTGCGTAAAAAACAATCACGAGTTTTTAACGTAAATATTATCATTTCATTGCACATAATTAATTTCTGTCAAATAAAAAAGATTATATAATCTATAATCTTAAATAAATTTCTATATTCAGATAACTTGAAAAAACAAAATCCGTCCTAGGTTGGTGCTTCTAATGTCGACCTCTATTGAATGAGAATAGAAAATCAGTCTTGAAGGAAACTATGTACATCCCTCCCTGTTCAGAAATAATGTTCTGTATTTTATTTAGCAAGTGTAAGCAGTGTTTTCATGCTACGCAAGCCGTTTTTACCGAAAGTAGCAAAATGCAGAGAATCATCGGAACGATATAAAGTTATTTAATTGCTCGTTCTTTCAAAAACACTTAATGACAAACGGAAGAATTAATATTCCGTAAGACTTGAAGGACGCCCTGCTTAGTTCGATGTCAGTTAACGATTCAAATCAAAGGACTGAAAGTACTGAGAAGATGGAATGCGCTGAAAAGGTCATTACTGTGGTATTCGGTTCAAATTAATTTATTACTTTACGAGTAAGCCTCCCTCCTTTAAACTTAAACCAGCATTCCCATTCGTGTACACATGTGCGTGAATAACGCACACAATCATAAATCCACATGCAGAAATCAAAAGCTAGCATTGTCTAAACCCATTCCCAGATAGTGACGCTTTTAAATGACCCTCATTATGAAAGCTTTGGAAAACATTGTGGAAAATGAAGAAATTGCTCGTTACAAACTATTTCTTGATTATCCACAATGTTTTCTGTCGTCAAAAAAAAAAAAAAAAAAAAAAACCAACAACAACAACAACAACAACAAAAAAAAAAAACAGGATTTTAAAGATTTCGTCAGCTTACAATTGTCGTCTGCTACTTCTTTGAATTTGGACTTGTCTAAAATTTTATCGTGTTGGAATGGGTTATAAGCTCGTGTCACGCATAGCAAAATTAGAATTTTCAAGCATAACATTCACCTTTTGATCAACTGAAATACGTGAACTCCTTTTAGAATCTTGAAAACAGAGAATAACAGCTTCTACAAAAGAAATCAATGACCTCGATGATTATTTGACCCTCAACTCGGCCAATTCTGTAACGACCATACTAAACTCACGTAGATTTTCACTTCAAGTTTATGAGTATACGTGGAAATTTGCGGAAATGCGCGGAAACTTGTTTCAGGGTGATCGATTTGAAATACCGTTTAAGACTGAGGAAAAAAGAATATTTAAAGCGTTGTGAGTAAAATTCAAAAGAAAAAAAAAGACGTTAATGCGATATCTCTTCCAAAACCATTGGGCCAATTTGAACCAATTTTTGCAGAAATGGTCCCCTCTAACAAAATAGCTATGTGAATTTAAATCCGTTGAGAGTGCTGGTTGCCGTAGCAACAAAAGTGAAATTTTGAAAATTAATCTTTAAGAAAAATTCTCCTCCTAATCAAAAAGAAATAAGGACTTGATATTTTGCATGAAACATCACTATTTCATTCTTTCAATAGCTAAAATCATAACCCTCATATCCCCAGGGGCGGAGCCTCGGGGGGGGGAGTTATATGAATTTTTTTAACGACATCTCTTCGTACACCATTTGGCCAATTTGAATCAATTGTTCTTTATGTGGTCGTCTTTGAAAATAGCAAATGAATTGAAATCTGCTTAACATCCTTGTTGCCATGGGAACAAGAGTGAAATTTGGAAATAATATTCTAAAATCTTCTCCTGTCGACCTACAAGGCGTATAGCCTTAACATTTTGCACGAAGCATAAGTTCATTGACTTCTTTATTATTAATTTCTGAAATTACAACCCATGGATCCAGAGGGAGGAAAAAGTGTTTCTTCTCCTTTCAAATTAGTCCTAAATCCTTGGAATATGTCATAAAGACTTTGGGATCCCCAGGTACAGAGATATATATGTATTAAGTATGGCACACTTGTATCCTAATCCTAACCTTAACATTAAATTAGACTATGGAAAGAAAAATAGCCTTTATCTCAAGTAAACGCCAAAGCCAACGGCCATCTTGTTTTACTTCAGGCTTGTATTTCTGTCGTCTTTGATAATATTTTTTGTTTTTGGTTTATATCTTATATTTTCTTTTGCATTAATGCTTGTAATAATCTGATACTAGTTAGGGTGGGGGAGTTAGCGGTACTCTTACCGACAGTGTAATTGTGTTCAAAATCAAATAAGTTAAGTGAAGTTTTCTTTTTTTTTTTTATTAAGATTATTAAGGGTATCAAGATGTTTATTGCTATTTTTAGCATTATTGCATCGATTGTTGTATGAATAAACGACAGAAATCTGCGCAAGATTTGTGCAAATCAGAAAGAAGATTGATAAATGATACAAATAAAGTTTTGTTCCATAAAGATTAAAAACACCCAATTAGCATTGTCTCATCTTTACAGGAATAGTTGACAAATCAAAGCTTTCAATCAAAGAAATAGAGGGCCAATCATTTCAATTTAACATTTTACTGGCCATAACTTTTGGAAAACAACGCCGTAGAATATTGAAGCGGAAGTGGGTGTGGCCATCGGTGATAGTAGGTCGGGCAAGCGATTAGTCAGTGTTAGCAGGTTTATGCTGGATGTGAATTATAAATACTACAAGTTCTACACATGTGAACTGTCATACGAAAAGGAACCATTTGGATGATATGAAAAGTATCGGCCCTGGCCAGACTGTACAGGCTGAACATGATCAAAAATGTTTAATTCTAGCAGATTTTCGGAATGTCGAATGTTAGCTCTAATGTTACATCAGTTTCTATTAAATATCTCTACGTGACCTGTGCTTGATGCAACCGCCTTTTCAATAAATTATTCTCCGGAACATTCGGAAGATCCCGTTAAGCCCGACTTGTTACAACACTCTTTACGTGTATTTGGACTAAAAGTAATTTACATAACAAAAAGTAAAAGGGCCTTCCAAGGTTCTATTAAACATTTTTTGAAGGGATGAAATCTAGAAAAGGTCAACAATTACTTTGGTAATAGGTGTATGATAGGTTTAATGACCATCTAAGATTACTGTAAATTACAAAGGGGGAAATAGTTGTCAGCGCACTTTCCAGGAGGTCCTCTTCACCTACTGTAATATGTGATTCATGGAGAGCAATTTCTTCTTTCCCATAAACATTTTTGTAAGGTGTTTAGCCTGTCAAATTTCAGAAATGAGAAGTAATATTCGCGGCAACAATCACAAGTAAATTTTACGTGTATACAAAATTTGACTTGCTATCAAACATGTGCATGCGTAAATAAAGTTTGACAATTATACAGTAAAACCCACTATGTATGTATGCATGTGCGACATTTAAACTATCGAAAAACTACGTTTTGGTCATTTATTAAATGAAAATGCACGATACGTATACATATAACAGCAATTAAGTGTATGTGTTATAGAGACATCTGATCACAGATAATATTTGAAAAGGGAAAGAACAGAGTTGTCATTCAGAAACACTGCCTGTTGTGACGTAATGGGCGTGATTTGTGTTAAGTAGTCAGTACATTTAAAGAAAAAATAATGGACGCTTTTTGATTCCGTAGTAATAATTTACGCAAATATCGGTCAAATACTAGCTTTTCAATTAGAATCGAATTTAATTTTCACTAAAAATCCATTAGCAAACCAAATTACTGATTCAAATACAATAGCGTTTAAGCACACAAAAGACGTGCGGTTCCTGTATCCCAACTTAAAATAGAATGATGATGATCGTCAATGGTGTTTTGGTTGTCAAGTTTTGTTGACGTTCTTGTACCTTTATGATATTGAACGGTTTTAATATTTGCACCTGTCGGCAGTGTAATTACAAAGCGATATTTATTGATGTACTTTTTTTGTTAAGACTAAATTCCGTGTACTCGAGACAGATTTAAATAGAACGTTAATGATCTTAAACTTTGTATTATAGGCTTTATCTTGAGATTTTAATTAAGACAAGCTGACTTTAAACGCGTCTGGATAGAAAAGTTAGTAGCCAAGGCGAGCTAATAATTATTCTTTTCTTGACGATGTTTAGACCAGCCTGTCTCATAAAACAGAGAGACAGATTCTTACCCCTTACCAGACGGCCAAATTTTAGACGGGCTCAAAGAACTGGCAGATGACACTTTTTTATTCCTGGGATTAAAAAATTCTTTTTCTATTTTGGGTTGGAAAACATTGTTGATATTATAGAAATTACTTGTTCAAGCAATTTCTTTATTTTGTACAATGTTTGGATTAAAGGGAGGTATCGATGTTTCTGAAATGTATATAAGAAATAAATACAAAGTGCCGAAATATACACTCAAAAGAACAATTAATACTTTTAGTTGAGGCAGGTACTGTCTTGGTGGTAATCCAATAGGCCTAAAGTGGCGTTTTGTGGCTATATCGGAAAGGTTAAGCGGAATTTCAGGTTATTTTTAGATATCACGGAATTCGGCTGTCGACATCGAATGACCTCATTTGCATATGACCCAGTCAACAAATTTACTAGCGAAACAGCCAACGTCCTAATTCGTGTCACATGAAAGGGTTAGCGCAAAACCACGGTAAATGTTTATATTCGTAATAACGCTTACGACTGTTTTGGACTTCCCTTTTCAGAATTCAAGACCGTCTAGCGAACATTACTCCCGATGACGAAACGATGGCGTTGGTGTGATGTAATTGAAACTAAATTCAAGGTTACAACCGTTATTCGCACCACGTGAATGATCAAATAGACTTCGCAACGGTCTCGGATTAATCTAAAAATAGATTAATAGGCTACGTAGGCTTTTAAGGAAACACCCTGCTTTTTCTAATAAATGACCTCATTTTTTGCAAAACTACTTTTCAGCACTATGTATTCAAATAGTATACGAGAGGAAATAGAAATAATTAAAATCTGTGACATGAGAGAAACATCGATACCTACCTTTAAGAAATATTTCTATAATAAATTGCACATACAATTTGCTTCATTATCAACTATGTTTTCCAAATCACTTTTCTTGAGGGTAGTCCCAAAAGCCCCATTGGGTGGAATTGGATTAAATACCCTCTGCCCCAAAAGAATAGGGATCATTATATGGAAATCCTTTTTTCCGAAGGAGACAACGGCATGAAATTTCCTTTCTGAAACTCCAATGGGAGGTGACTTTCAATAAGGTTAATCGATTGCTATTTCAGGCGAAGGTCAACAATATTGATACGAGCTCAACAGCTCTTGTCTGAGAACAACATGTATATTACAGAGACTCTTGAACAGATTTTCATGAAAAGTTGGTATAGAGGGTTATCTACTTTTCCAACAGTTATAAAAGTCTTTTTTCTGATAAATAACCTTTCTTCCTTTTAGAAATATTTAATTCGCTATAATTCTAATTTAGTGGGTTACATTCCCCATAGCCTACTTTGAAACGTTAGGATTAATCGGGTGAGGTTCATAGTCTTTGGATGATATCACTAACGACTATCGCTAGCGGAAGCCAATGACGTAATTGATACAAAATATTAAAATCGGAAAGTGTTTCTTTATAAAAAAGGCGAGTTTGGGTGCAATCGACAAATATCCCATTTCACGATGAATTTTAGTTCCATTCGGATTGTACTTGGTTGTATCATTTGGCGTCTCGTAACTCAAATACATAAGCATCTTTTCTTTCTTTTTCTTAAGTTATGAACATTTTTCATTTTCATTAAAAAAAGTCGACTTAATCAACTTCTTTCAAATATCAGAAAGCATAACAGTTAGAAATTAGAAAATCAACAGTCATAAATTTTTTCTGATAATTTGTGCAAGATAAGCTTTAAACCCAGATCTAATGTGTGCAGCTTTAGTTTTTTTTTAAGCTGAAATGTACTATTTGGTATAATATATTTGTCGCAATTAAAAAAAGCCGAGACAGAGACATATTATACAAATCAACAACTAAGTTAAAAATGCCAAAGTGGGTGTTGAACCCAATACGCAATGTACTTTCAAACACATACCTTAAGACACAATCATACACCAAGTACAATCAGTCAAACAGAATTTCCGTTGGCATCACAAGAGTACGAACTTTATGTGGCCTAATTGACATTTGTTGGCAAACAGTCGTTAAAATTGCCTGCATAATATCATTTGCCAAGTATAATAGGTTTGTTATATAAAATCATCTTTTTAACCCATTCTTCAAAATAATGTGTTAAGAAATATAATGTTTCTCTAACCTAGAGAAGCGAGTTGTCAAGGCTTGGCAAATACCACCACAACGAGTCCAGATAAAGATTTTAAAACTAGGACAGTGATTGTCCAATATATGTTCTTACATTAGACTAGTAAATTAAGCTGGTTGGTTGATATTGACCCTGATTCAGAGTAGTCAGTCACGTGCCCCTGATATTAATCAAGGGCGATTTAAACCCTTTTTGTAATGAAACACTTAACACATAAGTTTTAAGTACCCTGTTATGCGAAATACATGAACTAGATTTAAAGCAAAATTTTTTGCAATGTGTTCCAAAAACCTTCGCTGGAAAAAGATTTTTGTCAATGAAAAAGAAATCTTGAATTTTTAAAAAATATCCTGGAAAAAGTCTGGAAAAAGTCTTGAATTTTGCAAGCAGAAAATTGTTGCAACCCTGGGTGTCGTGGGTTTGAATCTCGGCGGCAGCACATATCCTTTACTGTATTTTGTTTCCCAGTTGGGTAGATGATCCTAAACATAAATTGAATTGCAGCTGGAGGCTAGGAATTGATGTAATGGTAATACTGGTGCGAGAAATACCAGGAATCAATTGTTAAATGCCCCGCAGTATAACCAAAATTTGTTAAAAACGACTTGTCAAATTTCGTCGGACATTTAGCACAATACTTGTGACAAGTACCTTATGCCTGCCACCAATGGGCAAAATACAAGTGGCATGCGCAAGTGAGATGGGGGAACTAGTGAGAAACAACAACTGATCTCCAGTGTTTATCAAACAGGACGACTTTAAAGATTATTTTTACATTCTTTTGTAAGCCTGCTTGTAATGAGCAAGACTAAGTTGTCTCTATGACAAGTCGGTGTATGTGCCTTAGTCTATACTTGTGAGGACCATTTTTGGGTTCCTAAAAAATAAAATGTCACATTTAATCTCAATCGTGAGTAGATGTGCCATTTGAAAGAAATTCTCAGATAACCTCCATGTCAAAGCTGAAGGTCAAGCATGCCCGTGTTCTTTCATTTTTTTTATTCAATCATCTTAAAATAGTCAGGTGAGCGATTTTGGGGCCATTCTTGCCCTCTTGTACTTGGATATATATCTTAAATATCTATAGAAGTTTATAGAAAAAAAGATTGAAACTTTTTTCATTTCTGCCTTGTTGCCCTACCCTACGTGGCAAAACTCCTGTCTAGTTTGGGCAAAACACCTACCCATTGACTTTAATCTTTATCGACTTACCTCTTGACAAATGTACATAAGAATCTTTTGTCGACCTACTTTCTTTTAAATTAGTGAAGAATTCTTAATTAGTAATTACAAGGTCAGGCCAGAAAACTTCTCGACTATGGAATTTGTCAAATAACCCCAGCCTTATCCAAAACTATCTCAGAATATTGTAAAATGGTCTCTGGGGTGTGGTCCCGCATTTATCTGTTCATAATGATCAAAATGTATCAGAGGAGGAGCAATATGAATCGAATAACTTAAACGGGACAAAACCTTTCGGCTACGGGCATTTTAACCCCGATTAGGATAAGATGGCTCATTAGGTCAGGGGATGTTACAATTAGATGATTTCTGAGATTTATCACTTTGGTCACTGAAACAGCCCTTTTATGTTTCTTTCCAAAATATGTATAACTCTTTAAAACGCGCTAAATATAAACACTCTTTTCGTAGAGATTATTAAGTTTATAATTAAGAAATTTAATATGATAAAATGTTCGTAAGATTAAGATTTCAAGTCACTAATAATCTTAAGAATTCTTAATGAGAATTTTTTTCATACTCAGCATTGGTTTAAAGGAGTGGCATTGACGACAGAATGTTTTCATTCCATAGAGCATCTCAAAAACCTTATGCAGTGGAATTTTTTATCTCGATGAAAAGGACGCACCTCCGGTACTAAGAATTGTATAAACGCCTGAATATAATCAAATAATGACAAACTGCACAATTTTAAAGGCAGATAACCATGTTTCTTAAACCTAGATAAGAAAAATTGGGTTCTTTCAGTACGAGATGGTATCGTCCTCTATCCAAGATCTGTTTTCCTGTATAAACATTTAGTACTTCTGTTTTCCACGCCTCCTCACATAACAATGTGGGGATATGACGTCTGTGATTCTTCATAGCTTAGTCCCCTTTATTCATATCTGTATCCGTTTCTTCAGAACATACTTCTCTTCTCCATTGCATACTTGTATTCTTAAAGAAAGCATTGTTCATGATCCGTTCATAAGAACCACTAATTCAAAAATAGATTAGTAAATAAAACGTGTCTAAATCAATAAATGTGTATGACAGCACTCTAGGAGTCGTTAATATATTGTTTGGTTTGAAAATACATGTGTTTGCACTGTGTGTGCATTCAAATCGAAAGTAATTGCAAGTCTAACCGGTAAGCTAGAACCAGGGGGCTTGCTATTTATAGCATTGTTCATTACCTCATCGAAAAGCATTCCTCGATTTTAGAACTCCATCTCATAATATGCTATATAACCGATAAAACTTAACAATACGTGTTTACTTAGGCTATCTCGGTGCCCTCTCTGCATTGTCTGAATTCCATCTTCTGAGATTTACATCTAAGCATTTCAGAGATGAAGAGAATATTTTTTGTTTTCATGGAGGTATGAACCGAAAAAACTAATCACACTGTATGAATACGCTCTTCGCGTATTCATACAGTGTGATTAGTTTTTTCGGTTCATACCTCCATGAAAACAAAGAATATTCTCTTCATTTCTTTTAATTTAATAGCACCGAGCGTAAAAAACAAAAGCTTTTAAAATTTTGATACCTTTTTGTATGGGACTATTTTGTGCGGAAGCATACCAAATCGCTGCGTGCTCAAAATTTAGTTCATGGAGTTATGAATTATTTTTTCGACCAATCAGAGCGCTCGTTTTTGATAGACAAAACTAAAAATTAAATCATTTTGTGATGAAGGAGGTGCATTGGTGGCCGTGTCTACCTATAAAAATATTTCATGCATATCGTAGGGACTGGATCACCTAATAGTTCCCTGGTATTTTTCATACATGTACTACCACTGCATCCTTTCCGGGCCCAAAGGATAATTGTCGCGACCGGAGGTCGAACCCATGACATCATGTTTGGGTGTCCGACGCGACAAACTGCGCAATGGCGGCGGCTCTCACACGACCATGAAGTAAAGACACTGTACAGCCGGTCAGGGCAACAAGAATGTCCGTTGATCGCATGAAGAAGCTTTGGATCAAATGATATCTATGAAGCATACTGACAGACGGTCTTATATACTGACGCAAAGGACATTCTAAGTCTTTACTTGATGTACGTTCGAATCGATGAAAATGTCAGACATGGGCTCATTTGAAGACAAACGATCCAAATTTAGGTCTTCTGCACTTACGTATATTCATGATTTGTAGGATTTCAACGTTTGACGTTAATGAATGTTTTTATGGTGATTCTATTCATTAAAAGATAAATAGTTGAAGGTGGTCCACAACTTAATCCGCAGGAACACTGTTTTAATGGCCTGAACATAAAATTCAATTGATTCCCTTGCATTTACTCAGCATGATTCCTGTAAAATATCGCAAATAATTAAATGATCGGCTTTATTCCTTTCACATGATCCAGACTCCTACTTACACAAGACTGTTTTAACCCTTGTCATGCTTAACCTGGTATAATCCTGTATTGGTAGGAGATATAGACAGAGATCAGTCTGCACATATGTGCAGGCTGATCTTAGTCTACAACACCTGCCTATTCCTTCAAAGCCAGACCTGTTTATAAGATAAATTCTCAAAAGAAATATTAACCAAGACCTAGTGATTCCAATGCGTTCAGCCCTTTGATTTTAATGAAAAAACGCATGATTTATGATTCAGCATGGCAAGGGTTAAAAGATATTGTAAAATTGTTAGAAAAGGATACATAGCTTGAAGCATTCCGTTGGCATACATGAAATATTTTGACATATCTTTGAATCTATGGGGTGTGACGGCCCAAGCAAAAACTGAGGTCATATGCTGTAGTTACGACGTTTATGTTGCCAACCAGCCATATTGGACTTTTTTGTCACATGCTTATAGTTATATATTTTGCAAAGCATCGCCGTTTAATATCGAAGCAGAACTTCCTGTCGGAGTCATTGGAGGTGGCCAGCGCAGTCGATGGGCGGGGTTTCACTCAGATTTACTACAGATTTTTAATTGATTGGAATGTCTCTTACAGCTTTTCCGATTCAGATTAATCGGCCCGAAAACTAGCTGAAATTTACAATTCTTAATCGGCCCGAACACTAAATGTCTACTTGCATAGATCATCGGACAGTTTCATGTTTAGTATTCAAAATGAAACTATCTGATACATTTTGTTTAAATGTTGTCGATAAATTGAAACAAGACAATATTGTTAGAGGGTAGTATCTTTAGGATTATTCTGTTGGAGACAAATTTTATGAGCTGAAATTTCAAAATTTTTTGTTTAGGAGTGGAGAACACTATATATTACTCCTCTCGATTTTTTCCAACGCTTTTTTGTTTGGGGTAGGGGTTGACGTAAAAAAGCAGAATGGCAATGGACGTAATAAAGCGGAATTTTGCTCGAATAGGCCAAGGACAAATGAATGAGGAAAGCAATTGAGGCGCAGATATTTTGTAAAGATATTCTCCTTGTCGTTTGTTTGTTTGTTTGTTTGTTTTCACTTACTTTTTGTGACGGGTATGAAATGAGACTCGTTTAGGAAAATGGTACCTTCTGGAAAACTTTAAAAGTATCGATCAGCTTGTTTGTTTGAATTGGGTTTAACGCCACTTTTAACAACATTTCGGTCTTCAAGTGGCAGCTGGAGCCCCTTACCATAGACTCCGGGCATTTCTAACACTAGTACTGACGCCATATTCTTTCCTAGCCTCCAGCTGCTCGATCCACTTAATTTCATAAATATCTACCAATTGGTGGGAGACAAATGTCGAAAAGGGTTCGAACCCTGGACCTCATGATTGAGAGTCCGGGACACTACCAACTGCGATATGGCCGCGCAGGCTGAGCAGGTTAGAATGATTTTGCAGTTTATATATACAGACGCACCCGAAAACTTGGATGTTCGGAGAATTCTGGACACTTCAGCGGCTTACGGATACATTTGCACTCTTTCAGTTGGTTTTTTTCCCTGATAACGTATGTTATAAATATAACCTAGGCAAACTGTTTGATATTCGAGTTATCTCTGGCGTCACTGTCTTCCCGGTGTCGGCTATGGACAGATCTACCCACTTTTAGGCGAACGATATAAATTGCCCACTTTTCTATTTATTTCTATATTTATTATATACCTATAAATGATATGAATTAAAATCTGGCTATCTAATACAACTCGACAGAAAAAAATCAATATCCAAAAAAACGTATTCGTAGAGTACCGTTAAACACGGGCTACTTTTTTGTGTATTGACGTTCGTTTTTTTTTTTTTGTTTTTTTTTGAAAGATGGTTATTTCTTAATCATTTAAGAGAATTTTCTTAATGTCATTACCTAAAAGGTATATAATAAAAGGAATATTACAGCAGTGTGGTTTTCTATTTGTTGTTATCGTGTTCTCGAATCGTGTGTGGTATTTTTTATTGGATTCGACCTTCGGTCTCATCCAATAAAAAATACCTACACACGATTCTCGAACACGATAACAACGCATAGAAAAAGACACTGTGGTAATATTCCCTATATATTTAGTGTAAAATAGTCGCATCATTCGACTATGCGCTTTCACTATGTTGACTGACCTCTACTAGACCATGCTTCCTTTTTTTAAAAAAAATGTGTTTGTCATAGTTCCGTGGTATGCCTGTTTATATATTTCTGTACATTAATATTCTTTAAGAGGACAATATTCACATTCAACTATTAATGTTTTAAACATACGCTAAATGATAAGATTAAAAGCTTCTTCAAGACGTAGACAACGTCTGGTTTTGTCTTGATAAATTTAAGCATTTTAGAGAATGTGTCAGACTTCCGTCCTATAATCGTCGATTATTCGAGATTTTTTTTCGTGCACCACTCTTTGCTCCGGTTTTGCTACTATGAATTGATATTAAGATTTTCTACCCGCAATGCTTAAAGTCAGGTCTTCAAACCGATGAAGGAAAATTGTATTTCATAAATCTATCTGATTTGTGTGGGGTAATTTCTTATGACACTTTTGTAGAATTGGGAATTATGAATAGGCCCCTTCGAAAAGAGTAGAGTACCTTGTGTTTTTCTTGTCGATTTCAACTCGTGTTTGATTACTTTTTGAGATCGAGCTGAATTCATTCGATTCCTAACCAGTAACGAGATTACCAAAACATTCAAACGAGAACACGCTTATTGCAAAGGTCGTGTATTCCTTCTTCGATATCACTATGGAACGAAGTTAATCAAGATATAAGAGAAACTTCATCTTTTAATATTTCTAACTAGACAATAAAAAGAATAAATAGGCCGGCTAGCATTCCTATTTCCTTCCAATTTGGAGACAGATATCTGTCGGTCATACATGCACGAATAAGGAATAATTGTAGTAATCTAAATAATGATCTTTACTTGAAGCACTTGAATTCAGATTCTACATGTGCCTGTAGAGATGGTGTGGAAAATGCTGAAAATTATTTTCTAAATTGTAACCTGTTTATTGAAAGTAGAAATGTACTGTTCAGATCTACAAGAGCATTTCTACCTCTTAATATTAAAATGTTGATGTTTGGAGACGAAAGACTTAATTATAATGACAACTGCTTTTAATCGAAGCTATTCACGCATTTATTAAATAATCAAAGCGCTTTCAGTAACCCAAGAGTAAAAATATCAATAATAATGAAACAAAATTGGTACGGTCACAGAGCATCATATCTAATATATCTATCCATCTTTCAATTTCTTTCTTCCCTGAGTATAGTTTTTATTTCCTTCCTTTTTATTATATCATTCAACTTTTCATTTTTCTTCCAAATTACCTTCCTAATCTCTCCCTCAATTCGAACTTGCCACTATTCTTATTATTAAACATGTATGTGTATTCTATATAGTTGCCATTGTCAGTGTTCTTTGTATTGTAGGGGAAGGGCCGATACTAAGTTGTTAGTACTTGTGGTCCGACCCAAATTTCATGTTTTTGTGAAATAAAATATATTTAAACCAACCAGTAATAATTTAATTGTTAGTTTCGTCTATCAAAAACGAGCGATCTGATTGGTCGAAAAATTTAATTCATACCTCCATGAACAAAATTTTGAGTACGCAGCCATTTTGAATGCTTCCGCACGAAATAGTTCAATACAAAAAGGTATCAAAATTTGTTAAGTTGTTGCATTTTTCGCGCGATGCCATTAAATTATAAGAAATGAAGAGAATATTTTTTGTTTTCATGGAGGTATGAACCGAAAAACCTAATCACACACTGTATGAATCCGCTTTGCGTATTCATAGTGTGATTAGGTTTTTCGGTTCATACCTCCATGAAAACAAAAATTATTCTCTTTATCTCTTAATTGTTCGCAAATCTTCAGCATTAGCCGTTATATGGACAAGCGCTGATGGGTAAACCTTCAATGACGATTTCGATAATCATCGTGACCGAGTGTGTACGCTTGATGTTTGGATAACTAGCGGAAGAGCAAAGAACCGATCGAAAAATACGTGTATTTTTTTCCTTACATATTTCCACTTTCTTCTGTCGCAACTACTATCATGATAGTAACTCTGATTTTTAAGAATTTAAACATGACATACCATTAATTATATACCTATTTTTCTTTAAAGACTACCTTCTATGGAACCGTATTTGACACTATCAGATACGGATTTTATTTCTGAAGAGTCCGATTTTACCTGTCCGAAATGTATATATTTTCTAGAAATGTTTATAGGTATATCATAATTGTATATATTTGGCATGTATTTTTGAATAGTTTATTTTGTCATAACTGTTTATACGAAGATCTTGAAATAAATATTTCGAAGATCTTCGAGAAAGAATGGATGGAATCACGATGCAAAAACTGAACAACTTTATTACGTGATATGATAACTTAATGTATACAATTAACTATAAATGTTAGTAGATATATAATTAAACGTATAAATTTGGTATGTATTCTGAATCGTCTTAAGCTGTTATGAGAATGCCCCGGTTTATTCAAATAACGACCTCTTATTTTCGACAAACTACTTTTGATAATTTCATTCTCAAACATTACACGAGAGGGAATATAGATAACTATAACCTCTGACGTGTAAAACATCGATACCTACTTTCAGTCATTATAGTGCTAGACTTTAGAGTTGGCCTGCTACAGTTGCCAGTACTGGCTTCCGGAGTCGATCGCGCTACACCCGCGCAAGCACAAAAGTAGATCATTAAACATTGCAAAATATAACATCTACAACAGCTTTATTGAATCACTGGAAATTGCAGTTAATTAAATTTTATCTCTTATTCACTACATGCGATTAAAAGGCATCTTAAATGGTTTACACTACAGATGTTATCATGCTTTGCCAAAAAAGGGTTTTAAGTGATCAGAAAATAGACTCCCTTCACAATCTAGTTCAGTTAAATTACTTCCAACTTCGAAACCATGCGATACGAGATGAAAACAACGAGTTTATTTTGACAAAATAAAAATCCGTGTGTTCTAAGTAATAGAATAGCGATTGGTATCATATTTTCTCTCCGAGGAAGGAAAAAACGTATAAACAATATATCGTTTATTTGGACACCAAAGGAAACAGGAGCCTTCATAATATCGATATGCTAAAGGAGGGTACGACTGAAGGTCTCTGGAAAGAGTATTTTGTGTTTTAGGTCAACTGACCAAAGGTCACGGTGACCTATTGCGATCGTGTTTTGTCGTGCGTCGTGCGTTAACTTTTTACATTTTCGACTTCTTCTTAAGAACCCTTGGATGGATTTCAACCAAACTTGACAGGAGGCATCCTTATGGGAAGGTGCCTCAGATTTGTACACATCATGGAGTTATCTCTTCCCTTGGGCCCCATAAGGGGCCAAAAAGGTTACATCTTTAAAAAACTTCTTGTCGTGAACCGGCTGTCAAATTAGATTCACATTTGGTATTTAGAGTCTTAAGGGCAAGGACTATCAAGTTTGTACAAGAAAGAACATCTGTCAAGAAATGGTCAAGTGACCTAACAATGCTTTGCTAGCTTACAGTACTTTCACTACTTTGATTATATACTTGTATCGTTCGGTACACTTTGGATGTGACTTACTTTTCAACACAACAAATGGATCAAAAGCTTTTTTGTTGGAACGATGTCAACTTTTCAACAGCAACTTTATATGATTGGTCTGACCATATGTTGCTCTATAAAACGGGTTGTTTATAAACGTTATCTGTATAGGAGTTATCAAGTCCAGTCGATTGTACTTTAATACAAACCGAATTCTTTTTGTTATATTTCGTTAGATAGTTTTGTTGAAACAGTGCAAGCTTAGTACATTGTATTAAGAATTGATCTATTAATCACAGATATAAGCAGTATCAAAAGTCTATTGCCAACCGTCCAGTGGCATTAATAAAACTTCATTTTCAACTGGAAAATTTGATTAATTTATCCCAATTTATCACTGTGTAATATCTCATTTTTGCACAAAAAAAAATTGAAATGGCATTATTTGTCAGATATGCCTTAAAAGGTTTTATCATTTACTACGCTCTATTAAAAAAGAAAAAAAAAGGAAAAAAACAACAACAACACAAAGACACACACACAAAAAAAACCACGAAGGAAACCAAATCGACCCATGAGTCTGACCTCAGAATTTGTCTGGGGAAGGGGGAAACCGGTTTCGATAGCATTTTAGAATCTAAAAAACTTAATATGGCGTTCGTCGCAAGAATGGGGGTTCAAAATTTCCAAAACTAAATGAGTAGTTATAATTTGTGTAACCGAACCTTACGCCAAGTGGGCTTATATTTAGGTTGCACTAAATTCATATTTCAGGAAATGGTAAAATTTTTGTTGGAAATTTACGTAACTGCCTCATATAAAGCCAAATACTTAAGCGAAATATTTAATGATTCCAAAAGTACATACATTTTGTCAGTAATAAGGAATCCATCTTCTTTCTCTATAAGGTCCTGCTACGGCCAAAACTAAACTATGTATATAGCCCTCAAAGCGCAACCAACGATATCCGCAGATAATTTAGAAAAGAATCTTGGAAAGTCCCTAAATCACTACCGATTAGAATTAAGAAAAAAGTTAAGCACTTCAGTACTTTGGGTATAGGAGCCTGTTTAATGTAACGATAATTATTTTTCGGTCCCCTGAGTATCATTTTAAGTATATGACAATCAAACGCAAGCCTAAAGCACCTGGAGTAAGGCTATTTAAGACATCAGCACGGTTTGCGCAGACAGGTTAACCAGAGTTAGTAGTTTCGCTTTTTGATAAAGCTTCCAATTGTCATTCGTTTTGCAACCTAGAGATGTCATTCAGGTTTCAGTATCTTATTTCAATAGTTGTTCAACTGAAGGACCGGAAGAGCCTTTTTGTACTTGGTAGGTCTTTTGTTAGGGTCATTTTCTGACATGTTCCAGTTCTGAGAAATGCGGTTAATTGAGATGTCGAATAAAATCAACATCTGTTCTTGTATGGTAATTCAGAGTAAATGTATATTTTGTCACGTGAGTGTACTCATAAATAGTCATGTGGTCTAATTTAGCTTCGGTTGGAAAAAAGTTAATCTGATGTACTCACGCGAACATATTATTTGAATGGAAGATTTAAATTTGGTTTAACATGCAATTGAATAAAAGAAAGCTACGTTAGAAATTTTCAACAAAATAAATGAAGAAAGTTCGGTATACTTCTAAGCCTCTTTCTAATGAAATCAGATGGCGTTACAACGTTTGCAGTTGTAGTAGTACCGATTAATTATTGTCTATATGAGCAATGTCACAATAAGACGGTTATTTCACATCGGGGATAATGGTTGGAGGTCCGCCTGGTTCTTTAACCCATTCCAACTCAATCCCTCCTTTTTACGCCCCTCGAGAATAAAGCTTTGGAAAACATTGAGGAAAATGAAGAAATTGCTTGTATCAAGCAATTTTTCATTATCGACAATGTTTTCTATCCAAAAGGACGGAAAAATTAAAAATTTCAACAACTTGAAATTGTCATCTGCAGCTTTTTTCAATTTGGACCAGTCTAATATTTTGCAGTGTTGGAATGGGTTAAATTGAGGTATCGATGTTTCTGAAACCTGAGTAAGAAAATATTACCATGTGCTGAAAAATAGACTCAAACGAACATTTAATACTTTAAGAAAGGTCAAGTATTTACTTTTAGGTAATAAAATAGACATTTAATGGCTTTTTGTGGTTATATCCGAAAGGTTCAGCGGAATTCCAGGTTATTTTTAGATTTCACGGAAATCGGCTGTCGACATCAAATGACCTCATTTGCATTTGACCTAAAGTCAAATGAAGGTAACAAATTTACTGGCGAATCATCCAACGTCCTAATCATGTCGAATGAAAGGCTAAGAGCAAAACTACGGTAAGTGATTATAGTCGTAAAAACGCTTACGACAGTTTTGGACTGATCTTTACAGACCGACTAGTGAAGGTACTCTTGATGACGTAACGATGACGTTGGTTTGATGTAATTTAAACTAAATGCAAGGTTCCAACGGTTATTCGCGGCACGTCAATGTCCTAACCCTTCGCAACAGTATCGGATTAATCTAAAAATAGATTAATAGCCTACGTAGGCTATTAGGGTAAAACCCTGCTTTTTTCTGATAAGCGACTCAAGATTTTTGCAAAATTACTTTGCGGCATATTGCATTCAAATAGTATATGAGAGTTAATAAAACAAATTAAAATCTGCAACAAGTAAAAAAACATCGATACCTACCTTTAACATGCTCAGTGTGTAGAACCTCGGTTCAATATGTAACCCGCAAACTATTATTTGTTAGTTATTTGAGTCCGTGTCTCGATTGGTTTTTCAGTTATCGTGACCTTAGTGTTCGTGTGTGTAAGTCTTGCATATTTTAGCCTATATATCGTTTAAAGGAGACTATGAATATGCCAATTCATAAAAAAAATGAAGTGAAAATGGGACAATGAACTTTCAGAGACGAATCTAGTTTAGCACCTCAGATTTGATGTGTCTCAGAAGATAAAATACCTCAAAGAATTACCGTAATCTGAAAATTAGCCCTTATCTGAGCGATCTCGATTTAGCAAAGGATAAAGAAGGAAATCTTAGAAAAACAAGAGCTTTTATATTTTGTATGTATCATTATCTTTTGATCCTCTATGAAATACTTAAAAAAAATAATACCGTACTCTGAAAATAAGCCCTTTTCTTTGTGGTCCCTGATTTTACAAAAATAAATAAGGAAATATTTGAAAATCTTCTACTCCCAAACCATTATGCATAGAACTTTGCCATTTAGTATATAATATCTCCTATTGACCCTCTACCAAAATACTTCAAAGAATTAAGATTCTGAAAATATGCCCTTTTCTGTGCGACCCCCGATTTTACAAATGAATAAAGAATAAAATGTTCTTCTCTCAAACCATAAGACATAGCGCTTTTTATATGGTATGTATCATCATCTATTGACCTTCTATCAAATTATTTAACAAAATTACTGTAGTCTGAAAATTAGCCCTTTTGTGTGTGATCCCTGTTTTACAAAGGAATAAAAAGGAAATGTTCTCCCAAACCATAAGACCTACAGCTCTTATAACACGTATGCATCATCATCTATTGACTTTCTACCAAATATCTTAATGTTGTATTATTTAAGGAATTACTGTATTCTGAAAATTATCGTACTTTGAAAAAGAAAAAACATTTTCTGTGAAATTCCTGATTTTAGATAGGAATAAAGAAGGGTATCTTTGAGAACCTTATCCTCCTAAACCATTAGGCCTAGAGCTTTGATATATGGTATATATTGGTGTCTATTGACCCTTCAAAATACGACAAAATACTTCAAATGAATGCCGTTTTCAGGAAATTAGCTATATATGGTTTGATGATCAATATACCTAGCATTAAATGAGAAAATCCTTAAAAATCTTCTCTAAAATTATTAGACAGATGGCTTTACTAATTTGTATATATCATAAAGCCATGAACCATCATACTCAGGGGAGCGATTAAGGACCATTATGGTCCTCTTTATAATAGTCCTCTTGTATCGAAAAACAGATGATTTTAAGCCTGAAAACATGGACTAATAGCTATTTCTAGGGGAAAAAAAAGATGCATGAACACGAAGGCTGTATCAGTATGTGCTTAATAACTTAAAAACAGTCTTGTCAAACACTTAACTTTATCTTTTACTGAACTCTGTCTTTAATCATAATTTTTCCTTAATCGCTGGGTTAATCTTATTTACAGTTCGCAGGGTTGGTCTTCTTTCCAATTGTACATCATTCGTAATAGTCCAATTTTACCAAAAACCTTTGATAGCATGGCATCAGAAAGATAAATAGTAAAAATTTACTGCTGGTCAGAAATCATTAGGATAGAGGTTATGTATGTTGTCTGGAGACCGACAACAAAAGTTATTGAAATAATACCCACGAAGTTCGTGGGCGAACACTCACTGCACTGGTTCAAATCTTAGCAGTGGGCGCCTTACAAGTGAGACATTCAGCTTGATTTACAATATAAGGATAATGTAGATTTAAGATCTGTAATCTGCAAATTCGTTTAGTAAACATAACATGATCCTTTTGACGTTTTATCCTCGAAATCATCAAAATCACCACATTCATTTCGAAAACGCACATGAAGGGAAAATAAGACAAAATGTTTCCCTTATTTAAAAAACATATTTTATACAAAACTCAATGGACATATCAACGCTCGCTTAATGTGTGAAAACTCAATTTTGCAACTGGCGGAGCGAGAGTCGTCTGGCCACCATTAGACTTGTTTTTATCGCCGGTGAGGCCCCTATTGGAAAAACGTGATGTCGGGAGGTATCGATGTTTCTGAAACCTAGACTAGAAAAAAATGCCAAGTGTCAAAAGATACGCTCAAACGAACATTCAAGGAAGGTATCGAGTTTCTGAAACCGAGATAAGAAAAAAATGAAGTGTCAATTTGTGGTAATATAGGAAAGACTCAGTGGAATTCCAAGTTTATTTTAGATATGACGGAATTCGGTCGTCGACACACAATAACCTTGATTATTCTAGCCCCCTTTAAAGCATTTGACAGGTGTTTATTAACCAATCAAAGTAAGACAATTTGTAGTATAATCAGGGTTCAACGTTAACTTTTTTTATACTAGACCAGAGGACTAGTAACTCAAAATTTGCACTAGACCACCAGTGATGTCTACTAGACCATTTGGGAAATAACAAATGGGTTTAACGCTGATTTGAACAATCTTTCAGTTATATCTCATCTAAGATCACCTTTGCATAATATGCTTCCTGGGTATCACTAGTATAGGGAACGGAGTCTGAATGATAAAAAGGAAAGAACTAGTACGGTTTTGTTTATGAAACTAAAATTTTGTTATCTACCAATACAGTTATTCCAAATTATAGATAACAATTTAAAGACAAAAAATATTATCAACTGTTCAGGATTTCAATGTTAATTAGTAGATAAACATGTGACGTGAAGTAACTTGGCTGCTATTCAAAAGTCAGAGTTCAATAAGTATCATAGAAAATTATTAGCTAAGTAACTTTAGATTAATAGTTCAATCAAATTCTGGGCGCCTGGCCCTTTGGACTCCATGCCACCACATTTCCAAAGCCCTTTGAGCATTGTATTCTGTAGAACTTGGTCCTTCAATAGAAATTGCCATCAATATGTTTAACATTTCAATATCTAATTTAGATCTCCAATCAGACTTAATTCTAGCCATCGTAGAGAAGCCCCTCTCACAAATGGCACTTGAAACTGGAATGCATAAAATAATTTCAACAAGCATAAGAATATTTTGCAAATTTTGTTGAAGATTTTGGTTTGTGAAAATTCTATTATAAAAATTGGTCACACTGCTATCTCTTGGCTGTCTATTCATGTGCACTTTTAGAGCAGGCCACTCATCTTGTCTAAGGCGGTTAATGTCACAACCCATCCTGTTAAGTGTCACTGAGTAATGGTCACAGAGGTCATTCACAGCTTCCTCGCCATATACTGCTCGCTCTGCCTCATCTTCTGGTAAGTTGACAGGGTAGAACACCTGCATATACTTGAGAAGGCGGTTAGAATCCACATCTCCAACTCGTTGGGTTAAATGATCAATTACAAGGTTAATAAATGTGTTTTTCTTTTCTCTCAACTGTTCATGTGTCAAGGTTGGGACATTTAGTTGGGTATTTTTGAATTCGTGATCCTGAGTCACTTCATCAAGAAATTGTCTTAGGTTTTCTCCTGGTCGACGGTGTAATGCAGTAAGACGCAGGCAGGCAGTTTCTAGTGCTTCTGTTGCTTCCGGTAAGCCACAGCTGTCCTTATGAAATTTTAGAGAAAAGTCACTTAAAATTGAGAGGACATCTTTCAAACAAGAGGGCCAGAATGGCCCTAAAATCGCTCACCAGACTAATGTAAGATGATTCAAAATTGAAATTGGCCCAATGGTTACTGAGGAGAAGATGTTTAAAGATTTCAAAGTAAAAACTGCCCTACCCTTCCAAGCCCTTATTTGGTCATCAATCAAAATTCTAGAACAACTTTTGAAAAGGGTCACTCAAGGAACATTCATACCAAATTTGGTTGAAATTGGCCCAATAGTTACTGAGGTGAAGATGTCTAAAGATTTCAAAGTCAAAAAAGTGCCTGACCCTGCCACGCCCATATTTGGGCATAGATCAAAATTCCAGGAACAACTTTTGAAAAGGGTCACCAAAGGAACACTCATGCAAAGTTTGGTTGAAATTGACCCAATGGTTACTGAGGATAAGATGTTTAAAGATTTCAAAGTCAAAAACTGCCACGCCCATATTTGGGCATAAATCAAAATTCTGCGAACAACTTTTGAAAAGGGTCACCCAAGGAACATTCATACCAAATTTGGTTGTAATTGGCCCAATAGTTACTGAGGAGAAGATGTTTAAAGATTTCAAAGTCAAAAACTGCCACGCCCATATTTTGGCGTGAAACGAAATTCTGCCAAACAACTTTTGAAAAGGGTCACCCAAGGAACATTCATACCAAGTTTGGTTGAAATTGGCCCAATGGTTCCCGAGGTGTAGATGTTTAAAGATTTCAAAGTCAAAAACTGCCACGCCCGGCCACGCCCATATTTGGGCATAAATCAAAATTCTGCGAACAACTTTTAAAAAGGGTCATCCAAGGAACATTCATGCCAAGTTTGGATGAAATTGGCCCAATGGTTACTGAGGAGAAGATGTTTAAAGATTTCTAAGTCAAAAACTGCCACGCCCTGCCACGCCCATATTTGGGCATAAATCAAAATTCTGCGAACAACTTTTAAAAGGGTCATCCAAGGAACATTCATGCCAAGTTTGGATGAAATTGGCCCAATGGTTACTGAGGAGAAGATGTTTAAAGATTTCTAAGTAAAAAACTGCCTCGCCCTGCCACGCCCATATTTGGGCGTAAATCAAAATTCCACGAACAACTTTTGAAAAGGGTCACCAAAGGAACATTCATGCCAAATTTGGTTGAAATTGGCCCAATGGTTACTGAGGAGAAGATGTTTAAAGATTCCTAAGTCAAAAACTGCCACGCCCTGCCACGCCCATATTTGGGCATAAATAAAAAATCCGCGAACAACTTTTGAAAAGGGTGACCCAAGGAACATTCATACCAAATTTGGTTGAAATTGGCCCAATGGTTACTGAGGAGAAGATGTTTAAAGATTTCTAAGTTAAAAACTGCCACGCCCTGCCACGCCCATATTTGGGGGTCAATCAAAAATCCGCGAACAACTTTTGAGAAGGGTCACCCAAGGAACATTCCTACCAAGTTTGGTTGAATTCCGCCCAGTGGTTACTGAGGAGAAGATGTTTAAAGAATTGTTGACGACTTCCGACGCACGACGGAAAAAAGGTGATACCAAAAGCTCACCTTGAGCACGTTGTGCTCAGGTGAGCTAAAAATGCATGTAATACAATAGTCTATAGTCCTTTAAATGGCTTAATATCAGTCTAGCCCTGGCTTGTACTTCAACTGTTCCTGACCTGGCTTCAAAAGTATTCTCAAAATGAGTTGCAAATGTTGTGTATTTCTTTAGTAAAATATCCAGACAACGCTGAAGGTGGGGCATCCATCTTGTTCCTGATATATTAGCAGGCCTAGTCATTGATTCTCCCATTGCATCTGCTAACGCTTGTAGTTCTCTAAGGGCCTTGGCACTGTAATGATTATGTTTGTAGAGATTAGTGAGTACCGTCTTTAGATCTGCAAAAAGTTTACCATCCCTTGCCTTCACGGCATCTAGGGCTCCCAGTTCAAGTCTATGGTTAACGCAGTGCATTGCAAATAAATGAGGAACTTCATCTTTTAATAATTTAGCAACACTGTGTCGTCTGCCTAAATTAACACTTGCACCATCTGATCCCGTGGCAATGCGTCTACTCTTCCAGTCCCAGCCTGGATCTACACTGTCTATGGCCTTGTCTATAGCACCCAGGACTCCTTCTGCATGGGCGTGTTCCACAGCTGTAATCTGTACAAAGATATTTTTGGGGATCCCCTTGTCAACAACCCGAGCATACACAAGTTCATTTTCTGAAATGGATACATCGGTGGCTCCATCAAACAAAATTGAAAATACATTTGCTTCTTTAAGAAGTTGTTTTGGGGGTGCCTGTATGTCCTTATCAATAAACTGCATAAACCGTCTGCAGGCCATATCAGTTTGGTAGCTGCTCGGTATGGAAACACCATTTTTCTCTTGTAGATTTAGGAGTTTTGGGTATAATGTAAAAGGGAGCTCTTCCTTGGCTGTAAAATAGGCCGTGTTAAAACAGACTGTTAGTTGTTGTATTTGGTCTTCATTGAGTCTTCGTATGGCCAAATCCATGGGACCAATAACAGCAGGACAGGGCTGCATATAGCATACTTGACTTTTACTAGGGCCCGGCTGTGAATTTGGATCGTCATCTTGTGATTGGATTTCAATCTCACCGGTGTAAGTGGTGGTTTCAGATCTACCAGGTGCACTGCTTTGTTGAATTCTGTAGTTTCTCATATGAATATCGTGAGACGAAGATTCATTGTGGCTTTTTATTGCATCTATCCGAAAATTGTCTGTCCCTTCTACGAATCGCCCGTTTTTCTCATATTTCCGGCATGGCACGCAAAACATCAAATTTTTATCGGCATCAAAATCAAGCCAAGAGAATTCGTCTTTCCACTTGGAAAAAAAACGAACGTTTACGTTTATTTTTTTTCGTATTTCTGCTTAGATTCATCTTTTTTCTTTTTTTGACTTTCTCCCGTCAATTCAGAAGCACCGCGATCGGTTATGATTCCAAACTTGAGCAGATTTGTCATTTTTGTGACGTTTTCGTTGCCGATGTAAACAACAATTTTTTTGGTTGTCGTAAAAAAAAAAAAAAAATCATCTATGCGACGCAATGTAAAACGTTGTGCTATCACTTAAACAAAAAAACCCCTGTAAAATTCTAAAACTTAAATTAACTAATAATTTTCGAAATAATTTTAAATGTAAGCCTACGACAAAATCTAGAATTAATCGGTGTCATAAATTTAAAAACAGCATTCGTCACAACTCGGCAAATTCCGCAGCTACATCTACACCAATCAAGGACTTGCTATCGCGCAAGGATTGCCGATTCTAAAAATAGAATATTACATCTGGGGTTTTTCGATAAAAGTTAAACACGGGGTATGCGCTACTAACTAATCTTCTCTTTTTGTGTTTATATCTAGTATTGGGTACATGTTGGTAAGTTGGGCGTCCGAATTGACTCACGCACGATCGGTTACGGGTATTTGAATGTAGCTTCCAAAATTATTTGCAAATTACTTGATCCAATTTCCGATAGACCACTCGGGCTAGCTCAACGTAGAATTAACTAGCCCGAACGGCTGATTTACTACACATTGTCGTTCGGACGTGCCTTATTGTTGAACCCTGATAATAATAGTTAATACTTGCTCCCACCTAGGGCTTTATCTTAATCTGAACCCGGGCACAGCCCTATCAATTAGAAAAACGAGGACTGTCTTTAAAAATCATATTATATGTTAGTTTAAACGGGTTTAACAACACTTTTAGCTGTACTTTATTTATATCTCGGCGGCTGGTGCATCTATCCATAGATCCTTGGTACTTTTCTCAACAGTACTACCACCTCAAACTGCTCATCCCACATAGGTTTATAGTTATTCATCCATTGATGGGAGACAATTGTCGGAAAGAATATATTTGCCGCGACCCCTAGACCTTATGATAGAAAGTGCAACGCACTACCAACTTCGTTATCTTTAAGCGATAAGCGGTTCCATATTTTAATGTCACATTGTTATTTCACCATAAGCAAAAGTTGTTAAAATGCCTCCCCCCGGATCTAAATGTGATCTTCCCTCCGGCATTCTTTTTGTGCACCCGTATCGAAGATCGGAGGAATATGGTATAACTATTTTCCGTTTGTTTACAAAAAGCTTAACATTTACAATTACTTTAACCCTCATCAAGATACAATGCTCATATCTTAAATTATGATAGATCTCTTCGCTACCCATCTACACATAACAAGGTCGAGGTCATGTGGTCAAGGTCGTTTTCAAGGTCGAAATTGTTTAAATGAAAATATCCCAAAACCTTAACATGTGCAAGTACTTTAAGTCTATTCAAGATACAATATTCATATTTTGCATGTGATAAATCTAATTGATACGTGTCTAAATTAAACAAGGTGAAAATCAAGTGACAAAGTCAAAATCAATTTTTAGGGAGGTATCGATAGATAAGAAAAAACTGTCAATAGCCGAAAAAAACGCTCAAACGATCATCCAATACTTGAATTTGAGTCAGACGTTATCTAAGCGGTAATCCGATAGGCTTTTTGTGGTTAAATCGGAAATACTCAGCGGAATCCCAGTCTACCACTGAATTCGGTTGTCGACACACCGTGACCTCATTTGCATATGTCCTAGTCAACGGAATGTTACACCTTGACAAGCGAAATAACCTATGACCTAAGTTATGTCACATCAAATGGTTAGCTCGAAACAAGGTTAAGTGTTTATATTCATATTAACGCTTACGACAGTTTTCGACTGATCTTTACAGAATTGAAGAACGACTAGCGAACATACCCCTGACGTTGGATTTTAGCAAATTCAAACTGAATACAGGATTAAAGTTCGGTATACAACTGTCTCTTCTAAACCGAAAGCCTACGTAGTCTATTTGGGAAATACCCCAATTGACTATGATAAACGACCTCTGATCTTCGCAAAACTTCTTTTCAGAAAACTTTGATAACAAAGTGTATGAAAGGGAATATGAATAATAGAAATCTGCGACATGAAAAAAAAAAAACAAAAAAACGACGATACCTTCCGTTAAACTCAAGCTTAAACAAAAATATTTACAATCACATTAAGACTAATTAAATACAATGCTCATATGTAATATTTAGCATGCTGATAGATTTTATCGATATGCCAAGGTAGAGGTCATGTTACAAGATAAAGGTTTTTTAAGGTCAAACTTCTTAAAAAATTTAACCATACAACTTACATTTAGAATTACTGTAAGACTCTTCAAGATATATCATATCTTACTTGGCATGATGATACATCTTATCGATATACATCTACAAATACTAAGGTCGAGGTTATATTGCAAAGTCAAGGTCCCTTATTCAGGTCACATTTCTGAAAAAGGTTTTTGCAGAGGATAGTCTCTCACAAACAAAAACAAAGTACATCCTCAGAAATTTGTTTGTGACATAAAATTAGAACCAGAAGTGCATCATCAAAATTAATGATCCTGTTTATACGGTGCTTAAATTAAGCCCTTGGGTCTCAATCAAGCTTCACAAGTTCACATTTTTATAAATAGAAACTGGCCAGGAAGACTTTTAAATCTTTAGACAGGTTTCTTAACCCGAGAAGGCTTTGTGGGCCTTTTTTATCAAAAAGAATCAGCCGAGAGAGGAAGGACCGTTATGGCACGTTTGTTATTGTGTGTGTATTTGTGGGGATGGGGAGTAATGGGGGGGGGGGTAAGGGAAGAGATCGTTTCTCATTTGCAAAAACCAGCCACGTACTTAAATAATTTGATATTCTGTAAAACCTTGATATCTACAATACACAATGATTTAAAATGGCTTTTGAAGCTTTTTTTCAAATTTGACAAAGGAAAATTATCTGTTTTAAAAGATAAAAGGGAGAATATTTGTTTGTTTTCATGGAGGTATGAACCTAAAAACATAATCACATTTATGCACATTCATAAAAAGATGATTAGGTTTTTCGATTCATCCCGCCATGGAAATGAAATATATATATTTTCGTTTCTTATAATTTAATAACATCGAGCGAAAGAAGCAAGAACATTACAAATTTGATACTTTTTTTAATATATACCTATACAAGATATGGATTTAAATCTAGCTATCTAATATAACTCGACAGAAAAAAATCGATATTCGGCTTGTACCAAAATCCGTATTCGTCGAGTACCGTTAAACACGGACTCCTTATTTTTGTATTGACGTTCGGGTTTATCATTTAAATGCCATGTCCTAAAGGTATATAATAAAAGGAATATTACAACAGTGCGTTTTTAGCGTTTTTTTTAGGAAAAACCGGTATTTCATATCGATCAACTGGAAACAAGTTCTCACACATACGATAAACTTGAAGTGAAAATCTATGTGATCGCCTCCATCTTGTTTCATCAGATATTCATATTAACGCTTACGACAGTTTTCGACTGATCTTTACAGAATTGAAGAACGACTAGCGAACATACCCCTGACGTTGGATTTTAGCAAATTCAAACTGAATACAGGATTAAAGTTCGGTATACAACTGTCTCTTCTAAACCGAAAGCCTACGTAGTCTATTTGGGAAATACCCCAATTGACTATGATAAACGACCTCTGATCTTCGCAAAACTTCTTTTCAGAAAACTTTGATAACAAAGTGTATGAAAGGGAATATGAATAATAGAAATCTGCGACATGAAAAAAAAAACAAAAAAACGACGATACCTTCCGTTAAACTCAAGCTTAAACAAAAATATTTACAATCACATTAAGACTAATTAAATACAATGCTCATATGTAATATTTAGCATGCTGATAGATTTTATCGATATGCCAAGGTAGAGGTCATGTTACAAGATAAAGGTTTTTTTAAGGTCAAACTTCTTAAAAAATTTAACCATACAACTTACATTTAGAATTACTGTAAGACTCTTCAAGATATATCATATCTTACTTGGCATGATGATACATCTTATCGATATACATCTACAAATACTAAGGTCGGGGTTATATTGCAAAGTCAAGGTCCCTTATTCAGGTCACATTTCTGAAAAAGGTTTTTGCAGAGGATAGTCTCTCACAAACAAAAACAAAGTACATCCTCAGAAATTTGTTTGTGACATAAAATTAGAACCAGAAGTGCATCATCAAAATTAATGATCCTGTTTATACGGTGCTTAAATTAAGCCCTTGGGTCTCAATCAAGCTTCACAAGTTCACATTTTTATAAATAGAAACTGGCCAGGAAGACTTTTAAATCTTTAGACAGGTTTCTTAACCCGAGAAGGCTTTGTGGGCCTTTTTTATCAAAAAGAATCAGCCGAGAGAGGAAGGACCGTTTTGGCACGTTTGTTATTGTGTGTGTATTTGTGGGGATGGGGAGTAATAGGGGGGGGGGGGGTAAGGGAAGAGATCGTTTCTCATTTGCAAAAACCAGCCACGTACTTAAATAATTTGATATTCTGTAAAACCTTGATATCTACAATACACAATGATTTAAAATGGCTTTTGAAGCTTTTTTTCAAATTTGACAAAGGAAAATTATCTGTTTTAAAAGATAAAAGGGAGAATATTTGTTTGTTTTCATGGAGGTATGAACATAAAAACATAATCACATTTATGCACATTCATAAAAAGATGATTAGGTTTTTCGATTCATCCCGCCATGGAAATGAAATATATATATTTTCGTTTCTTATAATTTAATAACATCGAGCGAAAGAAGCAAGAACATTACAAATTTGATACTTTTTTAATATATACCTATACAAGATATGGATTTAAATCTAGCTATCTAATATAACTCGACAGAAAAAAATCGATATTCGGCTTGTACCAAAATCCGTATTCGTCGAGTACCGTTAAACACGGACTCCTTATTTTTGTATTGACGTTCGGGTTTATCATTTAAATGCCATGTCCTAAAGGTATATAATAAAAGGAATATTACAACAGTGCGTTTTTAGCGTTTTTTTTTTAGGAAAAACCGGTATTTCATATCGATCAACTGGAAACAAGTTCTCACACATACGATAAACTTGAAGTGAAAATCTATGTGATCGCCTCCATCTTGTTTCATCAGATATTCATATTAACGCTTACGACAGTTTTCGACTGATCTTTACAGAATTGAAGAACGACTAGCGAACATACCCCTGACGTTGGATTTTAGCAAATTCAAACTGAATACAGGATTACAGTTCGGTATACAACTGTCTCTTCTAAACCGAAAGCCTACGTAGTCTATTTGGGAAATACCCCAATTGACTATGATAAACGACCTCTGATCTTCGCAAAACTTCTTTTCAGAAAACTTTGATAACAAAGTGTATGAAAGGGAATATGAATAATAGAAATCTGCGACATGAAAAAAAAAAAACAAAAAAACGACGATACCTTCCGTTAAACTCAAGCTTAAACAAAAATATTTACAATCACATTAAGACTAATTAAATACAATGCTCATATGTAATATTTAGCATGCTGATAGATTTTATCGATATGCCAAGGTAGAGGTCATGTTACAAGATAAAGGTTTTTTTAAGGTCAAACTTCTTAAAAAATTTAACCATACAACTTACATTTAGAATTACTGTAAGACTCTTCAAGATATATCATATCTTACTTGGCATGATGATACATCTTATCGATATACATCTACAAATACTAAGGTCGAGGTTATATTGCAAAGTCAAGGTCCCTTATTCAGGTCACATTTCTGAAAAAGGTTTTTGCAGAGGATAGTCTCTCACAAACAAAAACAAAGTACATCCTCAGAAATTTGTTTGTGACATAAAATTAGAACCAGAAGTGCATCATCAAAATTAATGATCCTGTTTATTCGGTGCTTAAATTAAGCCCTTGGGTCTCAATCAAGCTTCACAAGTTCACATTTTTATAAATAGAAACTGGCCAGGAAGACTTTTAAATCTTTAGACAGGTTTCTTAACCCGAGAAGGCTTTGTGGGCCTTTTTTATCAAAAAGAATCAGCCGAGAGAGGAAGGACCGTTATGGCACGTTTGTTATTGTGTGTGTATTTGTGGGGATGGGGAGTAATGGGGGGGGGGGTAAGGGAAGAGATCGTTTCTCATTTGCAAAAACCAGCCATGTACTTAAATAATTTGATATTCTGTAAAACCTTGATATCTACAATACACAATGATTTAAAATGGCTTTTGAAGCTTTTTTTCAAATTTGGCAAAGGAAAATTATCTGTTTTAAAAGATAAAAGGGAGAATATTTGTTTGTTTTCATGGAGGTATGAACCTAAAAACATAATCACATTTATGCACATTCATAAAAAGATGATTAGGTTTTTCGATTCATCCCGCCATGGAAATGAAATATATATATTTTCGTTTCTTATAATTTAATAAAATCGAGCGAAAGAAGCAAGAACATTACAAATTTGATACTTTTTTTAATATATACCTATACAAGATATGGATTTAAATCTAGCTATCTAATATAACTCGACAGAAAAAAATCGATATTCGGCTTGTACCAAAATCCGTATTCGTCGAGTACCGTTAAACACGGACTCCTTATTTTTGTATTGACGTTCGGGTTTATCATTTAAATGCCATGTCCTAAAGGTATATAATAAAAGGAATATTGCAACAGTGCGTTTTTAGCGTTTTTTTTTTTTAGGAAAAACCGGTATTTCATATCGATCAACTGGAAACAAGTTCTCACACATACGATAAACTTGAAGTGAAAATCTATGTGATCGCCTCCATCTTGTTTCTTCGCTGATGAAGAAAATAACTTACTTGCTGAATGCCAACAGCCTCCTTTTAATCATGCATATCCAGGAAAATGGTTTAAAACTTAATATATCCTTGGTAAATTGTCTAATGAATTGTCAAAATGAGAGAAATAATTGCCTCGCGTTTCAAGATAGAATCTAGGTCAGTAGTTGGCGGAGTAAGCGAATACATGTTCACTGTCTGTTAGTGATTTGACCTGGCAGGGCTAGGCAAATTTACACCCCGCATACACAGTATATGTAACACGTTACAACCCTGTTATAGAGGCGACTGAAGCGCCTATTAACCCCATCGAATAAAGCACCCTTTATATAGCCTCACGAATTCGACTAAATCTTTGAAACGTAACTACTTCAATTGTGATGATAATATGCTCAATATATTCCCTATTTATGGGACTATTATATGCAAAAGCATACAAAATAGTAGCCACCTCAAAATTTGCCTATGGAGGTGTTATTATTTTTTTCGACCAATCAGAATGCTCCTTTTTGATCGAAGAAACTATTATTAACTTTGATTTAAGATGAAATCAATTGATATGAAATAGTCTCTATTCCCTACTTTTGATATCGGAATTTTTGGAGGGGGTCGTTTATTTCGGACTGATTCGATGACGACTGAATTGCTAGCGGAGTCAATGACATAACTGATACGTCATGCATACTACGAAAACGGCAACTTTGGTGAAATCGTAAGCTTACATATTTACCCGATGTATTCCGATATCGGTTCTTCTTCGCTGATTTCTTTGGCGTTACGTAACTTTAAATAATTTCCTTTTTTTCTTATTTCATGTAAAATTGTGAACAATTATTTTTATTTAAAATTCAGCTTTGATCCAATCTTTCGGCCCCCAGCCGGCGGGGGATAGAAATCGCTGGCTGCCGTCCTGTAGAGTGGTAAGACCCCACCGAATGGGCCCGCCTGTTTGCCGTGGGTGGAGACTCGTAAAGCCGGAAAAGAGGGTCCTGGTAGTTGAGAGAAGCCCAGGGATCTCCAGCTTCTCAACACGCTGCTTTGGCATCGGCTTCGGTAAAACGGGAGCCTGGATGGGCCCGGTCTAGGCAATCGGCTGGTCGTTTTAGACTAGGGCATTGACTACTGTTGTTATAAAACCATTAGCTATCATTTCAGTCAGTTTGTATTTTGGCACAAGTTTTTTGTGTTCACATTGTTTTATAAAATCTGATAGCGTTTCAATAGGTATGTTATGTTTTGTACCCTTCTGTAGTACAACTGTTCAATTGCCCGTGTCATATCTTGTTCTATTTAAATGGTATTCTATTTTCTAGTCTATATAGGCTTATGGGCTAATTGGGTGATTTGAGGTTTTTTGGTCGGCTGCAGACTTGCATGGCGTGACCCTTGCCTCGGGAGTGTCCATGTTCATCTGTGTCGGGCCTTGGACCTTGGAATGCTCAAGTATATCTGGGTAACCTTGGCATAGGGAGCTGGATCGCCGTTCCTGTTTTGCCCCTTTTCAGGGCTCCATGGCGGGTGGGGACCGCAGGTGACGAATACATAAAATAATAATCATGGCATCCCAAACTACCAAAAGAAAATGCTTGGATGAATTAGAAACGGAAACTGGACCGAGTGTTGCGGAATCCTTCTCAAGGTTCCTTACCATAGAATCTTTGAACAGCGAGAGGAAAATAACTGATTTATCGTCCTTTGTTATCGAAAAAGTACTTATGTCTTTGGCTGGCCTTAAATCAGTTAAAAAGTTAAAATCAGGATCTCTGCTTGTTGAGGTTGACAAGGCTAAACATTCAGAAAACTTACTCAAAATTAACAAATTCTTTGGAATCCCTGCTAAATGTACATCCCATGAAACATTGAATACTTCACGAGGGGTCATTCGCTGCCCTGACTTGAAAGGTGTTTCTGACGAGGAAATCGTTCAGGAACTAGCTAGTCAAAATGTGACAGATGCTAGACGTATTTCCATTCATGTAAAAGGGGTGAAAACTCGAACAAACACAATTATTTTGACTTTTAAATCAGCCATTCTACCAAAATCTATTAAAGTAGGGTATCTTAGGGTAAATGTGGATATGTATATCCCAAACCCACTTCAGTGCTATCGTTGCTTCAAGTTTGGCCATCATGAGAAAAATTGTAAAAAAGAAGAACTCTGTCGTCGTTGTGGAGGACTTGCAGAGTCTCATGATGTCGATGATTGCGAAGAATGGCCTGAATGTTTGAACTGCGGCGAAGCACACTTGGCAACTTCCCGCAAATGCTCACACTGGATAAAAGAGAAGGAAATCGTAACTGTTAAATACAGGGAGGGACTTTCATTTTTTGAAGCGAAGAAAGTAGTAGAAAACCGAAACAACATTTCAACAGCTTATTCTAGAGCAGTTAAGGTAAACTCCGGTGAGGGTAGGGGCAGCGGTGAATGTAAAAACTGTAAAGATGTTTTTGCAAAGCTGTGTCTGCTCTTTCCTGAGAAAACTTCTGAAATAGCGAAGTTATTTCCGTCTTCCAAAGTGCCTTCTCTTCCAGTATCTAACTCTGAAAAGCCCCCCGTTTCTACGAGTAAGTCTTCTGATGTTCAGCCGAAAATAAAGTCCTCAAATTCAACTTTATCTAAGGAACCTTCTACTCCAAGTCAAAAAGCTTCTACAGTGACAGATAAGCCTACAGTTTCTGAGAAAGACAAATCTATGGTCGAGCTTCGGCCTCAAAGTAGTAGTTATTTAGGTCCAAGTGGCAATTTTGTTAGACCTCCTAGGAGAAGGTGTAACTCTCCTAGATCGGCGACCTCGGATCGCCAACCCAAAGGATCCGAGGATCCTATAAAACAATATAACCGGTACCATGGTCTTGGTGAAGACATGGTAACGGATGACCTTGATCAAGACGATGCAGATTCCAAAAAGAGAATAAGCAAGGTAAAATTATTATAGATCTTTCACACATAAAGAAATGAATCTCATACTTCCGTCAGTCGTTGTTATATTTTTTACACTTATTTTAATCATGGCGAACAATATTATTCAGTGGAATTGTCGTAGCATCAAGGCGAATTTTGAAGAAATTAATCTATTAGTTTGTAATAGAGAGCCAGTGGCATTTTGTTTACAAGAAACATTTCTTAAAGATGCTGATAATTTCTCTTTAAAGTATCATTCTTGTTATTTTAAAAATTTTGAGGGGCACGGAAAAGCTTCGGGCGGTGTTGGTATAATTGTTAACAACAATGTTCCCCATCATGTCGTTCAGCTCGAGACTAGCTTACAAGTTGTAGCTGTAAGTCTATCTCTTAACAAAAAAGTTACTCTTTGTTCTATTTATCTTCCTCCTAGTTCTCCTGTTGATGGCAAGTTACTTGACGATCTTGTCGATCAATTACCAAGTCCGTTTATTTTAATGGGAGATTTCAATTCTCACCATACGCTGTGGGGTTGTAAAAATACAGACGACAAAGGCCGCATTGTGGAGAACTTTGTAACAAGACATGATCTTGTTTTATTAAACAATAAATCATTTACCTACCAACATCCTACCACTGGATCATATTCGTCATTAGACTTGACTATTTGCAGTCCAGGAATCTTTCCAGATTTTACATGGAAAGTCGATACCGATCTTCATGGAAGTGACCACTTTCCTATTCATGTGTCAGAAATAGGATCATCAGTACAGGAACGCCCTAGGCGGTGGAAACTCAATAAAGCTAATTGGGATCTTTTTAAAACCTCTTGCGAACAGTCTATTACACCAGAAGCTTTCGATGACTGTGACAACTCTGCCGAGCTTTTTACATCCTAACTACATTCAGCTGCAGAAAAAGCCATTCCTCGAACATCGCCTGATCCTAAAAGCCCTAGTAAGCCATGGTTTAATGAAGATTGCAAAAAGGCTATAGCTGAGCGAAAATCGGCTCTTAGATCATTTGATTTAAGACCTACAAAAGAAAACCTGTATAAGTTCAAGATAGCACGTGCGAAAGCACGTCGAACTATTAAGCAAAGTAAGCGTTCGTCTTGGAGACAGTATGTATCTGGACTAAATTATAGATCATCTGTCAAAAAGACATGGGACATGGTACGAAAAATCAGTGGGAAGAATGTATCTCAAAGTGTTGGTCATCTTAAAACCGACAACAATAGTACCGTTTCTTCCAAGCATGACATTGCTAATACCTTGGCAGATACTTTTGCCAAGAAATCTTCTTCTTCCAATTATTCGCCAAACTTTCAAAAATTTCTGGGCGAAAAAGAAAAGTCAAAGCTGAACTTTAGTTCTAAGAATCTAGAACATTACAACAGAGACTTTTCTGTAAAAGAGTTGAAGAAAGCTTTAAAGAAGTGTCATGACACTGCGGTAGGATCTGATAATATCCATTATCAGTTCCTTAAACGTTTACCATCTCGCTCCCTTCATTGTTTACTTGAAATTTATAATCAGGTTTGGAAAACGGGAATAATTCCAGCCTCTTGGCGGGAAGCTATTGTGATTCCTATACCTAAACCAGGTAAAGATTCAACAAACCCTTCAAACTATCGTCCTATAGCCTTAACAAGTTGTATTTGCAAAACCCTAGAAAGAATGGTAAATGACCGTCTTGTTTGGTTTTTAGAAAAAAATAAACTGATTACGTCAGTCCAGAGTGGCTTTCGTAAACAAAGAAGCACTCTTGATCATCTTGTCCGCTTCGAGACTTTAATTCGAGAAGCCTTTATAAAGAAAGAACATGTTGTGTCTGTTTTTTTCGATCTTGAAAGTGCTTATGATACTACTTGGAAGTATGGAATCATGAATGACCTCTTTGATTTCGGTATTCGAGGTCGCCTTGCTTATTTCATTTCTGCATTTTTAGACGAACGTCAGTTTAGAGTCCGGGTTGGAGATACGTTTTCAGATCCCCATGAACAAGAAATGGGAGTACCCCAAGGAAGTATTTTGTCCGTGACACTATTTAGTGTCAAAATAAACAACATTGTCAAAACTGTTTGTCCTGGCATCGAATGCTTTCTTTATGTTGATGATTTCTGTATCTGTTACAGATCAAAGCATATGTGTACCATTGAAAGACAATTACAACAGGTCTTAAATAACCTTTCTAAATGGTCGAATGAAAACGGCTTTAAGTTTTCAAAGACAAAAACCAAATGTATGCACTTTTGTCAATCAAGAAAATTGCACCCTGATCCCGAAATAAAGCTAGACGGAGTGCCAATAGAAGTTGTTCCAGAATTCAAGTTTTTAGGACTTCTCTTCGACTCTAAACTTTCGTTTCGTCCACACATTGATAACTTGAGCAATAAGTGCCAAAAAGCTTTAAATCTTTTACGTGTCGTGTCCAGTATGGACAGGGGAGCCGATAAATAAGTTTTATTGCGACTTTACAGGTCGCTTGTTAGATCTAAGTTGGATTATGGCTGTGCTGTTTATGGCTTAGCACGCCCTTCATACCTTCGTAAACTTGATTCTATTCATAATCAAGGGTTGCGCCTAGCATTGGGTGCCTTTAGAACATCACCAGTAAACAGTCTTTATGCAGAAGCTAATGAACCATCCTTAAATCTTCGCCGAAAAAAGCTTTCCATGCAATATTACTTAAAACTTAAATCAAATCCCAATAATCCTACTCACGAGTTTGTGTTTGAACCCAAACACAGAGAGGACTTTGAAAAGAAAAAGAACCCTATACTTCCCTTTAGTTTACGTTGTGAAGCAGATGTAAATGCTCTAGATTTTGATCTAGAAGACGTGGCAGAACATATTGTTCCTGACGTTCCCTTGTGGACCTGCAAAAGCCCCACGTTTCTTTACGATCTTGCTTCAAGCAAAAAGGATACAACAGATCCAACTGCTTTTAAAACTAAGTTTCTTGAAATTAAAGACAGATTCTCATCGTACAAAGAGATTTACACGGATGGTTCCAAAAACGAAGAAAAAGTTGCCTCAGCCACTATATTAAAAGGCGAAAAGTACCAATTCCGTTTACCAAACAACTCTTCTATTTTTTCAGCCGAGCTAAAAGCGATTGATCTTGCACTTGATCACATAATTGCAGAGCGCTTCTCTCGCTATATTATTTTCACTGACTCTATGTCAAGCATGCAAGCGATTGAATATGAGAAACCTGACAATCCCCTTATAGTCAGATTACAAGAGAAAATGGCTCAGCTTAATGATGTTGATCTCGTTTTCTGCTGGCTCCCTAGCCACATTGGTATTCGTGGTAATGAAGAGGCAGATAAGGCTGCCAAGGAGGCATTATCACTCGATGTTTTACCCTTTGAAGTTCCTTTTAGTGATTTTAAACCGTTGATAAATAGTTTTATTCATAATGTCTGGCAGAATTGTTGGGATGATCCTGTAAACCAAGGAAATAAACTTTACGCTATTAAACAGAGTCTTGGTGAATGGCCACCTGGCTATAGATCTTACCGCCGTGAGGAAATTATTTTGGCCCGTTTACGCATAGGTCATACACATCTAACGCATTCTTTTCTTCTCAAAGGAGAAGAAGCTCCAATGTGTATTCCATGCGACGCTCCTCTTACTGTCAAACATATCTTTATTGACTGCATAGATTTTTATAATACTCGAGAAAGATTTTTCAAGGTTGATAGTATGAGGCAGCTATTCGAAAATGTTCAAATTGAACTCATGTTTGATTTCCTGAAGGCCATTGGTTTGTACAACAAAATATAATTTTAGGATCTTACAAGAGATTTTTAGCATTTTACATGATTGTTTAAATACTTTCGTTTAAGTTTTCAACTTTAGTATTGTTTTTGATTGTCTAAATTTTACTTTTCAAATTTATCACAGTTTTTATTTGTGATACGTTTGCAGTAACTTTTATTGCGCCCAACATGACCATAGATGTCGACGGGCCTTAAAACAATATTCATTCATTCATTCATTGATCCCATCTTTCAAATGTCTTAGTGCATTTAAGATAGGAGTTTTCATCCATAATCTGTTTAAGAGCCGCTTCGATCTTAGTAGACTTTTTAAAGTATTTCATGTCGGTGGCAATCGGAGTTTTGAATTAATTAAAATACATATGTATAATTATGTTAAAGGGTACATCTGGGCGTATCTGTGAAGTTTTATTGAAATCCGATGGTTGATCTAGGGTTTATCTTGGGCATATCTGTGAAGTTTTACTGAAATCCGAATGGTGATCTAGGGTTTATCTGGGGCGTATCTGTGAAGTTTTACTGAAATCCGATGGGTGATTCTAGGGTACATCTGGGGCGTATCTGTGAAGTTTTACTGAAATCCGATGGGTGATCTAGGGTACATCTGGGGCGTATCTGTGAAGTTTTACTGAAATCCGATTGGTGATCTAGGGTACATCTGGGGAGTATCTGTGAAGTTTAACTGGAATCCGATTGGTGATCTAGGGTATATCTGGGGCGTTTCTTTGATGTTTTACTGAAATCCGATGGGTGATTTATGGTATATCTGGCCGTATCTATGAAGTTTTACTGAAATCCGATAGGTGATCTATACCGTCTGTTTACTGTTATGGACAATGTTTTTGCATATTGTTTTTTCTTTGTGTCTATTTTTAGAACAAGGCTGTTTGGTTACCAGATAAGGAAGTCGACAGAATAATACGTAATGTTTTAGTTTCTTAATTATATTAAATGTATTTTATGTTTCAGTTTTACTGAAATCCGATAGGTGATCTATACCGTCTGTTTACTGTTATGGACAATGTTTTTGAATATTGTTTTTTTCTTTGTGTCTATTTTTAGAACAAGGCTGTTTGGTTACCAGATAAGGAAGTCGACAGAATAATACGTAATGTTTTAGTTTCTTAATTATATTAAATGTATTTTCTGTAAGAGAAAAGTCTAGAATATACTATGACCATATATAAAGTGAATATTATAGCATTCCTGGTTAACTTGCTTAACTTGCTTTAACGGAAATTGTCTGACTTAAAGGTGATTTATTTTGCAAGCACACTAGAAGAGATTTTCAGGAAAATTTGATATACTAGGAAAATTACCGCTTTTCCATTTATCGTTAATGTCATCTTCACATGAATATCCGACCTTCGTGTTGATACTAATAAATTACTAGGAATTTAATATGAAATATTCAAATGTGCCCTGCTTCGGTTTCTTTCGGATTACGTCGTTAGTCTGCGGTAATTTCGATAACGACCGAATGCCAGCGGAAGCCAATGACGTAAATGATACGTCAAGAAAACTACAAATCAGTCGTATCGACATTACCCGAAGATTAACGACCTCATCTGATTAATTCCATGTATTAAAATAGGACATCGGGAATTCATAAAAGTTAATTAAACTCAGGGTGAATTTAGTAGAAATAACACGAAGAAAGATATTTAAGGTGAAAAGGGCATTGATAGTTATTAAATCAAAGTACTGAAAACTACAGTAAGCTAGCAAAGCACATTGTTTTCTATCTAAATATCTAAATATCTTAGAATTTTCAACAACTGAAATTGTCGTCTGCAACTTCTTTAAGGACTCTGGTCAGAGTCATTTCGAACACGATGTGCTCAAGTGAGCCAAAACACCTAGGAGATGAACTTCCATGCAGAGTTTTCAATCTTCCTGCAATACATAAGAACTACTTTTTGTGGCGTAGGCATTTAGTGGTTAAGCCTCCAGTGGCGGTTTGCACCCCTTGAACTTTGAGACGACCTCAAAATTTTGTCTGTTAACTTAAGCTATCAAAGCTGACGCTTTGCTAGCTAAAAACAGAAAACTTTCCTATATCAGATTTTCACAAAAAATCTGTACAAGAGCTGCTGCAATCTCACTTTTAACAAATTACACGTGTAAAGCGGGATAAACTATTAAGCTCAACTGAGTACAACTTGCTGAAAGTGAGCTATTGTGATCGGTAAATGTCCGGCGTTCGTCTGTCCGTCTGTACGGCTGTCCATTCGAAAATAATTATTAGAAAATATTCTCATAAGCCACCAGGCCTAGAGCTTTGATATCTAGTACATATCATCGCCTAATGACCATATACCAAAAAACTTCAATGAGTCGCTGCACTCTGAGAATTAGCACTTTTGTTGTGCGATCCCTGATTTTACCAACATTTTAAGGAATAAAAAAGGAAATCTTTGAACATCTTCTTCTGCCAAACCATCAAGCAAATGTTTAGATATGTAGTATGTATTATTGTCTATTGACCCTCTACCAAAATACTGCAATGAATTACTGGAATATTAAAAGTAGCACTTTTATTTGCGATCCCCGATATTACATAGAAATAAAGAAGGAACTCTTTGAAAATCTTCTGCTCCCAAACCGTAAGCCCGAGATATATGATGTTTTGAATAAGTCATAATCTTTTGACCCTCTAATTTTTTACTTCATAGAATTAGCTTACTCTGAAAATTAGCCCTTTTCTGCGCAATTCGTCATTTTATATAGGAATAAAGAAAGATATTTTTGAAAAGCTACTCTTAAACCATTAGGCCTGCCTATAGAGCTTTGATATGTATCGATGTCTATTTACACTCTAACAAAATACTTTAAAGAATAACCGTACTCAGGAAATAAGCGCGGGATCATTAATATACCTGGGATTGAGGGAGAAATTACTTAAACATCTTCTCCAAAATAAAAAGGCATACGGATTTGCTATTTAGTATAATTCATCAAGCCATGAACCATCATACTTAGGGGAGCGATATAGGACCATCATGGTCTTCTTGTAATATGTTAGCATATTGTCAATCCTGATCATAGAGATAATCTCTCTGTCTGAACCTGGATCACATAGAAGGGTGGTTAGATTTTTTAGTTAGTGTATATCTTAAATTGTAGTTTTAGTGATATTAAGTCATATGTCAGTAAAAGCGATTGAAAATTTGCCCCCCAAAAAGTTGATGGGATTTCCTAAGGACTACTTTTTTTAGCACTAAAACAAAATCCCGCTATTGAACAGAAAATAGATAGGTCTGTTGACTAATCGCGGTTGTCAATCAAATAATCATTCGACCAATGAAATTTTCAATTAGAATGGGAGTTCAGTTTGAACGCCTACATTGGCCGCCATTTGATGAACCATTTTTGTTGGTTTGGCGACTTAAACGTCGTAACTACAGCTTATTCAAGCTGTAGTTACGACGTTTAGGTCGACAACCAACCATTCTACGTATTTGTAGTCTACTGGCCATCGAATTTATAATACAACGCAGTCAAAAATCAAACATTAACTTCCTGTCGGAGTAAATGGGCGGGACCAAATGAGTGAGTGGGCGTAGCCAGCGATTGGTCAACTTACAGGCTGTCAACCACGATGAAAGGATTTCCTGTTATCAGTGACCGTGAAAGCATGCTATTTCTGGTAAAACATTCGATGGCCGTTTGTGTTATATCCATCAAAACACTGAAGACAATTCTATTTTAAAAGTCTGTAAAGTACAAACGGAAGAGGTTTTTTTTTTGCAAAGGATTAATTGCATACTTTAGCTAATAATGCTGAGTTGTCAGCGAAACCAAATTTTGAAGAGAAACTCTACCATTTCAGACTCGTCTTTGATCTTCAAATCACTTCTGAGACGATTCGTTATCATTTGACAATTTTCTGCTTCAAGGACACGAAAGGTTTCATTTAAAATCACATTTTCTTGTTTTCATTTTCAGACCGGTTACTAATTTTTGAGACTTCAGATCAGTCGTTATTCATTAGTGTTTGAAATTCATGAATCTATTAATTGATTGAATATGGTTTAACGTGTTTCTCGAGCCGCCGTCATAGCGCAGTTGGTAGCGCGTCGGACTGTCAATCTAGAGGTCCCGGGTTCGATTCCCGACAGCGGCATTCATTCTTTCCGACTATATGTCTCTCACCAATGGGTCGATAATCGTAGAGCTATGTGGGATAGCAGCTGGAGGCTAGGAAAGGATGTAGTGGTAG